>APFE030545712.1:11340-49316 GCA_000404065.3 Pinus taeda
TAATAAATTATAATGTATCATTTATGCTTTATGATTGCACACACACACACACACACACACACACACATATATATATATTCGTGTTTCCTCGTTTCCAAAATTTGGGGAGGTCCCATTTCGTATCGCTTCCCATTTCGGAAACTCGTACCTATTTCTCCGTTTCGTGCAACTTAGGTTCATAGCTTTGACAATTCCCCTCGTCATGACCAATCGATTTAAAAATGTTAGAAAAGAGTTTCTTTGGAGACTGTATAAACTTTTGTAAAATAGAACAATTATGTGTCGAATGTTGTCCTAACACTTGGCAGATGCTACACTAGGAACTTGCATTGGCGCTTGATCCAATGGAAGATTTTTTCCTCAGCGGGTGAGAACTCCCACATCTATATAATCCTAGAATACAAGGCACTAATCCTTATGATGACCTTCAGCCTTGCACTTTGTGCACCAAAATTTAGAATTTGTTTCCGACTTAACCTCATTTCCCTTCATCAAATCCTGCAACTCCATATGAAGGCTTATTAACTGCGATTGGATCTGCTGAAGTTTTATATTCATGTCTTAGATAGGCGAAGCTTCTAGCTTCATCACAAATTCCAATGCTTCGGCCTAAGACCCGATAATCTGCTGAGATAACGTAATCGTAAGTGAGGTAATAGTGAAGCTATGTACCATTCCTTATGTTGTTCATATGAAATATGAAGATTAGCTTGGCTCAGTAAGAACTTCAGTCGTTGATCTATATCGCATGTAGACTCATTAACCCTCTTCTTGATTTCCTTGATTTCAGTCACACACTGAGCTTGTGACTTTGGCTTCCTAAACTCTACTTTCAACGCATCCTCAATGTTAACTAATGAAGCAACTAGATGATTTGTATTATATCTGATGTACCAGGTAAGTGATCTATCCTTCAGCGCTGTAACTAGTTGCGCTTTCTTCATGTCATGATTGTTGACCTACTGTGATTTCCACACAACTTCTATGACAAACCAAAACTGATTGGGATCCTCTGATCCCTGACCCTTGAATATAGACATTTTCACTGTATTCGCCATGCTGAACAACAGAGTTGGAGGTGGGGGTGGAGGTGGAGGTGGAGGTGTAGGTGTATGAGGTGGAGGTGAAGGCGGAGGTGGAGTGGATGGATGTGTAATTCTAGAAGTACCTTGATCTACTTGTTGCATCGTACCTTTGGGCATACTAGGGTTACTTCTTTCTTCTTCACTTTCAGACTCTCACACTAAAGGACTGTATTCACTTTCAATGAATTTGTCTAGATCTACCTTAAATATCTTTCCACTTCGCATAGATTCAGGCTGACCTCTCTTGGACATTAAGGTAAAGTCATAATGCATATTTCACACAACAACATTTTAATCCAAGTCTTTAGTGATTTCAGGTACCTACCTATTGGACCTTTGAAGAATCGGTGTTCAGCTTCGCTATAAGACACATATGTATCAATTGAAAATTTACTGATGAAGCCACCCAAGATACTATCAATCTAGTAATCGATAGCCCTTGCAACCTTGTAATCATATCCTTCAAGATGTTTGACTAATTCTAGTGTCCACACAATTGGATCATCATGCTTCCAAGTAGGTTCACTATCTGCTAATTTGGAAGGCCACTCATATAATTCACAAGGGAACATTGAAAATAAATCTTTGTGTACTTCTATATAGAGATCCTATGTAAACACTTTTCTTTTGAAAAGCATGGATTTTGATTCTTTTGAGCTGCAAACTCGTGCAACTTCCGATCTATCCACTTCTCGCTTTCTTTCTTCATTGGTATCCACTTACACTACATCACACATCCCTTAGATAGATCTCGATCCTGGCAAAAAAACCATTTGTTGGCTTGAGGGGGCTTCGACCTGGGTTCAGAGTTATTTGTGCTAACCAGCAAAACCCTACACTACCGTCCCTCTCGGAAACAAACCGCATAGCACAGGCTGCAGTCTCACCCAAGACAGTATTGGGGGATGCTAGAACAAGGCTTCTGCATCCATAAGGCTATATGATGTGGAGTTAGGGATCTTCTTGAGTTTTAGGCCTAATTTGACCTTCACAAACACTTATCCTTGAAATCCAAAAACTTAAAGTGATTCACAGTTAAACAGAATTATAAATGTTACGTAGGCATCGAATCATGCATGAAATAACATATAACAGTGGATCCAGATCTTCGCGGAGAAATTAAGACAAAAATATAGTTAAATGGAATTCAATTGTGTGTAACTAAAAAAAACACATAAGTATATAAATTGGGCACAACATTGCTTCAAATACTCTTTATTACTTTAAATCATCAATATACATACTTTCCAGACCCCGCACACACAACTACAGGGGCTTGCACACTCAGCTTCGGACTTACTAAGGTCTCTGTGCACTCAGCTACAAGAGCGTTCCCCTTCGCCCAAAATACATAAGATCCTACACTTACATACTCAAAACATATCCAATCTGACTCTACTAATTTCCTTAGACTTGCTAAGACATCCCTTTTTATACGCTTTCCTATTATAATACCATGGTCCTCAAACCATGGGAGGATCTCAAAACAATACACGAATTAAGGGGTTTTGACCTTCCTAATACCCCTTGACTCCTATTAACATGCACGTTGCGTGCTCCTCCCCCTAAAATGTAGAGACTTTACAATAACTTAGTCAAAATTGGACCTAGGGAACCCTGTCCCAACACAAATGACCTATAAACCCTAAAATCAATCCAATTGCACTCAAACACTTGAAAGTTCAAAAAGGTATGAATGTGCTAATGAAATTAGGTAATCAATCAAAACATCGATAAATCCAAACATACAGGACAAGACAAGACCTTAGGGGCTTAGACACACTAGAGTTTGACAGAGAAACCCTATTTTTTTTGTCAATCTATGATATCAACATGGTTGTTATGGCCAAGTTGGTGTAGAATAGGGGATCAACACAACTGTTTAAAGAGCAACCATGACCTTCAGAGAAAAGAGCGCATTGGGTGAGGAATAAGGAAAAAAATAAAAATATTTCCACAAACACTTCGAGACTTAGCACTCTAAGGTAGAAATCAGTGATTGTGCAGACCTATATAGACTCAAAATAATTGATAACTTGATGGGCGGTCAAACTGATCAAGAGATCAATTGAGAAAAGAGGATGAACAAGCTATAGCTTCCCCAGTGGAGTCACCATATTGTTGTGATCTAGGTGGATATTGGTGGCCACCTGCCAAGTCCACTTGGACCCCCACCACTGTTTCTTTCAGCTTTTCAGTTTCCTTAATTGTAGCACAATTTACTATTTTTAGCAGTTTTTCGGGTCCTGAACTTTCGGAGCCATTTTAAGGCCCTAAAAGACATTTTTTGGGAAAACTGGGAGTAACATGGGTCCATGGACCGATGTTGCTCTTCCCAAAGTTGTAGTTCTCAGATAGATCTTTCTAAGGAGATATTGTGTGTGTCAAACAGAGATCGTATGCCAAAGTTACGACCCCGAGAATTTGATGTACCAATTTACTCAAACGGGGCCCACAGTTTGGCGTTTCATCTTCTAGGGTTAGGTTTTTGGATGTTTAGGGTTTTCCATTGTTTCTCAACAATAAATAGCCTTCGAGCTTCATTGTAACACAATTCAAAGGCATGTAGCTGCCACATCTCTTCTTAGAGATAAGCTACCACCGCCCTAGCTGGTTTATTTCCTTTCTTGTTTGTAAAAATATTTCAATATTTTACATTAATGAAATAAAGTATTATTTCCATTGCATCTTTGTGTTTATGGTTATCTTTGTAATTTTTTGTGTTCCTGTTTAAATCCGAATCAGTGGTATCACAACGGTCTGTTTTTTCTCTGTTTTTCTTCACATGTCCCCAATGAGGTTGGGATATAAGGAGTTAGGGCTTGAACTGGTCGAAACTTTGCAAGACCAACCTCGCAAATCTCGACGGCCTCCCATGGTAGATGAAAAGAAAGATGAGAGGGTAGGAGATCCTATCAAAACCTTGCTCGAAGAAGCTCTCGAGCGACAAAGGAATGCGATGATGGACAACTTTGGCCAGATCCTTCAGCGACTATCCAGGGGCAACGCATCATCTTCCAATAGCTATTATGGAAATGCCACACCGTTTAAGGTACAAGTTAATTTTGAAATTTGCATATTCGAGGGTTAGATAGATGCAGATGCCGTTGATAAATGGTTAAATCTGCTAGAGGGTTATTTTTTTGTTCATGATTTTTCCAGTCGGGAAAAGATTATTTTCGCTCTTCTCAAAGTAGCCCCCCATGTCAAGGACTGGTGGGAAACCTACTGTGAGCAGAAGGATGAAAATACAAGCTCACTATTTTTAGCCGCACCCACTTGGGATTCATTTTGGGATGCCATCAAGGAGCAATACTACCCTGTCGAAAGCTATGAAAATCAATACATAAAGTGGACCACGCTGCGGTAGGGAAGGGACCAAGACGTGTCAGAGTTTACCAATATTTTCCATACCCTTCGCACAAAGTTAGGTATCAAGGATTTGAAGCAACATTTGGTACTCAAATATTGTGGCTGCCTGCACAAGTACATTTAAGAAGAGATAGAACTTCTGAACATCCCCTCGCTTGGCACGACATACCAATATGTCGTCAAGGTCGAGCAAAAGTTTAAACAGAAGAAGTGAGACTTTGGATCTGTGAATCTGAAGCAAGGGAAAGGTGCCCCCAAACTATAGAACAAAGGACAAAGCCAAGGTGGGGCGGCCCAAGACAACCCACCAAAGCTACAAGCAAAGAACAGTACCATGAAGCCCAAAAAGGAGACGGAAAAGTGTTGTGAGTTCCATAAGAGCTCCACTCACAACACAAGTGAGTGTCAAGCCAAGCAGTCACTGGTGGCTAAGCTAAAGGTTTTAGAATCAGATGCATGTTTCGAATCTAAGTCAGAACCCGACAAGGGGAATGACAAAGGAAAGCATATTAATGATGCGGAGACCAACGCCACCGTTTCCACCACGAAGATCCAAAAGGAGGAACCCGTAGATCTAGAGGAGGAGGAGCACCTCCTCTACTCCCAGATGTGGGTAAAGGGCTCCCCACTAGAGTTCATTGTCGATAGCGGGAGCCAAAAGAACCTCATTTTGACAGAGGTCGTGAAGTGGCTGGGCTTACTGACCACATCACATCCACAACTATACACAATAGGGTGGCTTCACCAAGGACAGGATCTTCGCGTGAGCTAGCAATGTCGCCTTCCATACAACATCAAGCGCTTCATGAATGAGGTATTGTGTGAAATTGCTCCCCTTGAAGTTTGTGATGTATTATTAGGACAACCATACTTGTGGAAGTGACATGTTGTGTATGAATCAAGGTCTCATGCTGTTATTGTTACTTTCGGAAATAAGTTGTACATGATACCAGAGGTAGCATCGCCTACTGCCATCTCTTTGGTTACTACAAAACAATGTAGTAAGCTCATTTCCAAAACTGGGAAATTTGTTTTCCTAATGATACGCCCTCAAGGAAAGAAGAAAATGGTGACCACAACCTCCAGACAGGGCCCCTCTGCACGATAACTACAGATGGACAAGGTCGTGGAGGAGTACGAGGACATCTTCACCTCCCTTGCATGGGTTCCTTTGCACTGTCAGGTCAAGCACTCCATAGATCTAACCCCAGGTGCGCTGCTGCCTAATGGACCAATCTATTGACGCTCCATTCCAGAGAATGATGAAATCAAGAGGTAGATTCAGGAGCTACTGTAGAAAGGTCACATCTGTCTGAGTTCATCACCCTGTGGGAGCTTGATCGTGTTGGTACAGAAGAAGGATGGGACTTGGAGACTCTGTATTGACTATCGGGCACTGAACAAGATCATTGTCCGTAATAGGTACTCGATCCCATAGATTGATGACCTCCTAGACCAACTGAAGGGGGGAAAATATTTCAGCAAGATCGATTTGAAGTCAAGATATCACCAGGTACCAATCAAACCCTTCAATGTGTGGAAGATTGCCTTCAAAGCCAAGGAGGGGATTTTCGAATGGTTGGTTATGCCTTTCGGATTGATGAGTTCTCCTGCAACCTTCATGAGGATAATGGATGACATCTTGCACCATTCACTAACTCATTTGTAGTGGTATACTTCGATTACATCCTGATCTTCAGCCAGAGTTGGGAAGAGCACCTCCACCACATCCGACAGGTTCTCCAAACACAGTGGCAACACAAATTATGTGCTAATTTGGAGAAATTCACTTTTGGCATGACCTAGGTTCAGTATCTGGTATACATTATTGATGAACAGGGGGTGCATGCGGATCCAACAAAGATCCAAGTCATTCGGGATTGGCCATCTCCAACCACTCTGACAGAGCTCCACAACTTTCTAGGTCTTGCCAACTTCTATCGCAGGTTCGTGTTGGGGTTTTCTCATATCACTTGGCCCTTGAGTCAAGTCACCAAGGGAGGAGCGAAAGAAAAATTCTTTTGGTCTGAAACTCAATAGAAGGCATTCATAAAGTTGAAAGATCGCCTCTGCATGGCACCAGTGCTCGCGTTACCAGATTTACAACAACCATTTGAGGTCGAGACAGATGCCTCTAACTATGCTATTGGGGCAGTCCTTACTCAACATGGGCATCCAGTGGCATATCATAGTGAAACACTTTCAGACATAGTCCGGAAGTATCCCACTTAGGATAAAGAGATGTATTCCATTGTGCAGGCCTGCCAACAATGGAAGCATTACATTTTGGGGAAGGAAACGTTCATCCACACAGACCACTGACCCCTGCAATTCATACAGACCCAAGGGAAATTGCAGAATGATTGCCATCAAAAGTGCCCTACATACCTGCAACAGTTCCACTTGAATATCAAGCATAAGAAGGGCAGCACCAAGAATGTTGCAGATTTCCTCAGTGGACCACCAATCATTGCATTAACCACTGTGCTCAACTCTTTTGGGCATGAAACGTTTGGTTGGCCACTTCTCTACAAAAGCAACCCAGAATTCAACCACACATACCAGACACTCTTGGAGGGTCAGCATGTTCTAGATTTTCACCTCCAAGATGCCTTATTATGTCACCTAGGTCACCTTTGTGTTCCTTCAAGCGGGCATGTCAAGATGATTTGGAAAGCACACTATAGTCGGGCTGCTGGGCATTTTGGGGTCAAGAAAATAGTGGTAGTACTACAAAAGTATTTCTATTGGCCGAATCTTCGACTGGATGTTGGGACGTACATCAGATCATGTACTGCCTGTGCCATTGCCAAACCGACCATCAAGAAGCAAGGCCTCTATGCCCTGCTGCCTACCCCTAGTCGACCTTGGGAATCCATCTCCATGGATTACATGTCAGGCCTTCCTTCCATTAAGCATGGAAATGACTGTGTTTTTGTGGTTGTCGATAGGTTCTCGAAGATGGACATTATGGCGGCCTGCAAGAAGAATATCACAACAGAAGCCACTGCTAAACTCTTCTTTGAACGAGTGTGGGTGCACTTTGGGATCCCACAGTCTATCATCTCATATTGAGATAGTTGGTTCCTCAGTACATTTTGGTCCAGTCTCTGGTCAATGCTAGACACCAAACTCACTAAGTCCACAACCTTCCATCCTCAAACTGATAGCCAAATAGAGGTTGTCAATAAGATGATTGTGCACATTATTCGCATGTACAACTCAAAGCATCCATGCACATGGGACGAGAGCCTCCCTTATGTTCAGCACAGCTACAACCGAGCTCTTCATAGCTTGATTGGCCACAACCCTTTTCAGGTGGGCTTGGGATTCCAGCCACTATGCCCCATTGATGTGGCCATGCCACTTGCAGCTACTCACATAGATTCAGCTAATGTCCAGTCCAAAATAGACAAGGCAACTAGCTTCACTGAGCACATCCAACATATTCGCTAGCAGGTCCATGACATTATGGAGAAATCAAATGCCAGGTACAAGTAGCAACATGATCAACATCAGGTGCCACACAAGTTTCAGGTGGGTGACAAAGTCTGGTTGCATTTGCAAAAGGAACGCCTTATTGAAGCTTATCGGAAACTGAGACCACTCCGATATGGTCCTTACACCATTACTAAGGCTATGGGAGACAATGCATTTGAGCTCAACATTCCCCCATTCCTTGGCCTACACCCATTGTTCAATGTGGATCGCCTTCGGCCATACTTTCCACCATTGTTGGACACATTCGACATTGGAGAACAATTCACACCGAAAAAATTAAATCTTGATTGCATGGGACAAGTTGCAACTGATTGGATCATGGACACATAGATCAAGAACACTTGCCAACAGAATATCCAACTGTATCGAGTTGTCAAAGCAGGCCAACTCCTTCACCAAGGCAAGTGGCTCACCAAGGACCAAGTTCAGCAAAAGTTTCCTCATCTCATGGAGGAACTCAATGCAATGGCAACCATTGCTTCCTAAGGGGGGAGGAATGATCCAGGTGGATCTTGGTGACCACATACCAAGTCCACCTGGACCCCCACCATTATTTCTCTCAGCATTTTCATTTTCCTTAATTGTAGCACAACTTACTATTTTTAGTAGTTTTTCGGGTCTTGAACTTCTGGAGCCATTTTGAGGCCCTAAACGACATTTTTTGGGAAATCTGGGGGCAACATGGGTCCATGGATTGATGTTTCCCTTGCCAAAGTGGGAGTGCTCGGATAGATATTTCTAATGAGCTATTGTACACATCAAACGAAGATCGTATGCCAGTTTTTTTTTCCAAGTAATAAATTACAAGTATTTCCCCTTCCTGCAAGGATTTTTTAATAAGGAAACTAGGATCGAGAGAAGTCATCATTCCATTCATTGGACACTCTGAGATTACTAAATGCTCTACGACCTTGGGAAGTTTATGAACAATTTACCAAACGGGGCCCACAATTTGGATTTCTCTTCTTAGGGTTAGTTTTGGAAATGTTTAAAGGTTTTTCATTGTTTCTCAACATAAATAGGCCTTAGAGCCTCATTGTAACACAGTTAGAGGCATGGTAGCCACCACATCTCTCTTAGAGAAAGCTACCATCCCTAGTTGGTTTATTTCCATTACTGTTTGTAAGCATATTTTAGTATTTTACATTAATGAAATGAAGTATTATTTCTGCTGCATATCTGTGTTTATGGTTATATCTGTAATTTGTTGCATTCTTGTTTAAGTCCAGATCATTACTAGATCTCGTTTAATTTCCCTGCCCAAAATATAGTTTTTAGCACCGAGATATTTCATGTCGAATTTGGAGGACAATTGGGTCTTCAAATCCTAGATAAGTTCTTTGTCATTTCCAATCAGTAACATATCATCCACATATAAGACCAATTAAATAAAACAATCACCAATCAACATAAAATACACACAGTGATCTACTTTACTTCCAATGAAGCCAAGTCCCCGTATAAATGTATCAAATTTCTGATACCACATACTTGGTGAATGTTTTAATGCATACAAAGACTATTTTAACCTACATACCAGTTCATTCTTACCCTTCCCCACAAAACCTTCAGGTTTCTTCATGTAGATATCTTCTTCCAAATCCTTGTGAAGAAATGATGTCTCCACATCCATGTGTTCTACCTCAAAATCAAAAGCAACAACAACAAATAAACGTAATCTAATAGAAGCTTCCTTGGAAAGAGGAGAAAAAATATCACCAAAATGAATTCTTGACACCTGGGAATAACCTTTTTCTACCAACCAAGCTTTTTATTCTCAACCCTGCCTTCTACAATCATCTTCTTCTTAAACATCCATTTTCTTCCAATGGGTTTCCTTCTAGTTGACAACTCCACCAGATCCTAAGCCTCATTTTTGTCCAAAGATGTCATTTGATCAATCATGGCCTATTTTGAGAGTTTTCCATCTTCTAAATCTACTGCCTCCATCATAGTTCTGAGACGATCATAAATAATATATAAAGAAAAATGTGAACAAAAAGAAGATGGACTATACCTTTCTAGCTACCTTCTTTCTCGAGCTGATCTTCTAATAGCTGGAGTTTGTGGCTCTTCATCTTTTGATTCCTCTTTTGTAATAGAGTTTGATTCTTCCTCCTTTAGCTCAAAATCTTTATTCTCAAGTTCCTATGGTAGGAATTTGTTTTTAATAACATCTTTGACCTCTCTAAACACCACATCTCAGTTATACACAACCTTCCTTGTTTATGGGTTCGAAAGCTTATAACCTTTCAAACCATCTGTATACCCAATAAAGATGCACCTTTCAGATTTAGTATCCAACTTGGTTTTTTTCTCCTTTGGAACATGTACATATGCATCATAGCCAAATACCCTTAGATGTGAAAGAGAGGGTTTCTTACCAATCCATACCTCTTATGGAGACTTATCCTCCAACGCTGATGAATGTATCTATTGACCAAGTAACATACAGTCTCCAATGCCTTTACCCAAAATTCTTGTCCTAACCCGGCACCACGAAGCATGCTTCTTTCCTTTTCCATCAATGCACTATTCATTCTTTCTACAACTCTATTTTTGTTGAGGTGTGTATGGGGTAGTCTTTTTCTGGGCTATACCACACGTTTTACAAAACTCTTTAAATTCCTTCTTGCATAACTCTCCACCATTATCTATCCTCAACACCTTTATGTTCTTCTACGTCTAGTTTTCCACCAGAGCCTTAAATTCTTTAAACCTATCAATTATTTCAAATTTCTTCGTGAGGAAATATATCCATGTATTCCTTGAGAAGTCATATATAAATGATACATAGTACACAAACTTACCTAGTGATGGAACCGACACGGGTCCAAGCACATCACTGTGCACAAGCTCTAATATCCCCTTCGTCCTCTTAGTAGTAGAGGGGAAACTCACTCGATTCTGCTTCCCATATAGACAATGTCCAAAGAAATTGAAATCAAGAGAGAAATTAGAAATACCTTCTACCATACCATTACCATGAGCTATTTGAAGGCCCCTCTCTCCAATATGTCCAAGATTTTGATGCCATAGCATGGTCTTTTCTCTAGAGACCACTAGATTTTCTACTCCACTTTCAGGAATCACAGAACTGTTGTACCCACCAATAAAAGTGCTACCTAGAAGCTTGTATAGAGTTCCAATCCAAACTCCCCACATCAATACTAGTGATCCTCGAACCATATTGTAGGTATATTTTGCAAACACTATTTTTACATGCGCATCATCCATCTTGCTTACATAAATCATATTTCTAGCTAATGCAAGAATATGCAGAACACAAAAAATGTTCTAATTCTTCCACCTTGCAACTTCATCTTGACTTTTCCACATCCAATGAATCTAGCCTTCCTTTCATCCCCGAAGAAGACATCACCACCATCATATTTATCATACTTGCAAAACCACTCCCCATGGGGAGTGAAGTGAAATGATGCACATGAGTCAATCAACCATGCCTCATGTTCTACATGTGTACTTGAAGAAGAATCCAAGTATGCATCCCCACCTTCATCTAAGGTGGTTTTCGCCTCTATAAAAGGAGCATCATCAGATACCTTTCCTTTCTCAGGAGGTTTAGATCTATAACCCTTTTTTAAGTACCCTTCCTTTCCACATTTCCAGCACATATTTACAAGTTTTCCTGGAGATTTAGATCTTCCTCAAGATTTAGATATCCCACTCGAGGAATTTTTTTATTTTATTTTATTTTTTATTTTATTATTATTATTATTATTTATTTTCCTATTCTACGACCGTCCTCATATATACAAGGCATCAACATTATTACGCTCCATATTTTTTCATCTCATCTCCTCCAATAGCAAGGATGAGACTATTTAATCAAACTCCAAGGTAGTTGTATTGCTACCTATTGCAAGAACTAGACTATCCCACGAATTTGGTGGAGAACACAGAAACCTAATGCACATATCTTCATCTGAAATTTTAATATCAACAGATAATAAATAGCTTACCATAGTATTAAAGACATTCATATTCTCTGTGACCGAGTCTCCATCTTTCATCCTCAGGTTATACAACTTTTTTTGTAGGAACAATTTATTCACTAGAGACTTAGATTCATACAACGTCCCTAACTTGTCCCACAAAGCCTTCACTGAAGCTTCCCCTGATACATTCAACAATATTGAATCTGAGATACACAACCATATTGTGCTCTTTTCTTTCCGATCCAACTTCTTCCAGTCTTCATCGGACATTGCCGTTGGTTTAGTACCTGGATCTACCATGATCCACCGATCTTTGTCCACTAGAAGATCCTCCATCTTCAGTTTCCACAACTCAAAACTTTGACCATTAAATTTCTTCATATCTATATTTCCACTCCTCCCCATCTTCTTTCACCACAGGAATCGATCCCGAATATCTCCCACTGAACAAGGTCTACCACAGGCCCGATAAAAACTCTTTAGCAGCAAAGGAATCCCCTTGAAGCCATAACAAATCTAATACCAAATCTAGGTTTTAATCTTGTATAAAAATTACCTGCAAATGAATTCTTAAAAAAAGAAAATAAGAAATGGCAAGAGAATAAAACATAAAACATATATACACAAATATTTTCCCCCTCGATCCAAGACAAGGACTACCGGATTCATTTTTCATTATATTCCTTTCAATATTACATATGTAATATATATATATATTATAATATATATATATATATATAATATATATATATATATATATATAATATATATATATATATATTATATTATATATAATACATGTCGAAGCATCCATAAACCCAATTCCATTAACCCTGCATTAGAACATAAATGTAGTTCCCTTTAACAGATCTACAAATACCATGGATAAAAAACCATCATGCCCAAAACCATGTATGAAATCCATTAAAAAAAATCATATTTAGGTCCGCCCACCTAATATAGGGTCCAGAATAATTTTCCTGTGGCACTACCCAAGACCTTATGTCCCCCCCCCCTTATGACCCCCCTGTTGCATCCAATGCAATGAAGGGGGGGCTATCCACCCCCATCTAAACTCCCTGCTTCAAACCCGGGGCTAGTCATGGAAAGAATATAACACATAGCCAACAAAGGCCACGGAAAAAATAGATCAACAAGATTTCTCCATCTATGAATCTGATTATGAGATGGCTCAATTTTCAAGGAAACTAAAGCGTGTTTTAGGAAAATATAAAGGGAATTTTCCCTTTAAATGCTTTGACTATGAAAGAGTTGGAAAATTTTCATCCAAGTTCCCTTACAAAGAAAGGACAAAAAAGAAAGATGATAAAAAATCTAGAAACAAATCTCAAAAACATCAGAAGAATAAGTTTTATAAGAAAAATGGGTTTAATCCAAATAGGATAGCTCAGCACTAGAGTTAGACAATGAAAACTTTTCAAAAGATGATATAGATAAATGTTTACTTAAGGAATTTGGGGCATACTCCAAGAAACTAAATATTACTGACTCTGAAGAGGAAGAAGAAGAAGTAGGAGTAGTGGAATTTGAAGGGGAACTCATCAGTGCTCTTGATGAGTTAAATAAGGAAAGGAGAAAGAAAATGCACCTAAAATAACAACTACAACGTTTTGAAGAAGGTATGTACAACTCCGACAATGAGGAGTTTGTTTATCAAAAAGAAAAACTTGAAGAAGCCATTAAAAAGAAAATATAGTTTACCTTTCTTATAGAAGAAAAATAAGGAACATGTGAGAAACTAGAAGAGAGAACAAGCATTTAAAATAGGAGTTTTTTAAGGTAAAGAAGGAAATGATCTCAAATACATGCAAAGATGAAATTCTATGCTTGAATTTCAAACTAGAAGAAGTTAAACGAAATGAAGAGTTCTTCAAGATTTCACCCATGACTCGAAAGAGAACTACCATAATCTCGAAGAAGAGGTCGTCTCTCTGAGAACAAATCTTGATAAAATGAAGATTGAGAAAGGTATAAATAAACAATTTGTAGGAGGAACAAGAAAGATAAATGAAATTCTAAACAACCAAAGGTCTTAAGGAAACAAAATAAACTAGGGGTACTCCAGACCATAGGAATATTCTATGGGCAAGATGAACCTCAGGTCCATAGGATTTGAGGAACCTTAGAGCTATGCAAAGGTGTATCAAGAAAGAATCAAGGAAGACAAAAAGGTAGTAAGTTAGAGAGAATCCCATCACTAGAATAATAACTCCATCTACCCCAAGGAACCACACCAATGGAGAATGAGTCAATCAGCCAGACAACAGAGGTACCTTCATGAAAACACTCATGAACTTTCCAACTTCAATTATTCTCATTTATTTTATGGTCATTTTCACAAATGTCACATCTTTGGACATAAGGTTGATGATTGTAGAAGGATTAAAGTTGAAAGAGACGAAAATTTCAGATACAATAAGTATCAGAATTTTAGATCTCAAAACTATTCTCTCATAAATCTAAATGCCTTCTCTACCCTAATGAGTGATGTTGAATGTTTAAAATGTAATAATTTTGGGCACAAGGCAAGTGAGTGTAGAATTATGTTTGAGTACCCATCTAAGTCTCAGGACACTTGGCAGTCAACTTATAAAAAAGATAAGGAGAATTAGAAATGAAAATATTGAAATAACATGGAATGTGGATTTTCTATATTAGCACATAATCAAGAATGAAAATGGTATTTGGATAGTGTTTGTTCCAAGCATATGACTGGGGATAAGAGAAAACTTCTCTTGCTAAAAGAAAAGTACATAGGGAACAGTGTCACTTTCGGCAACAATGCCCCACCAATAATGAAGGTCAAGGGAATAATCAATATTGATGAAAAGATTAAGGCAAAAAATGTGTTGTATGTAGAAGGTATCAATCAAACATTTCTTAGTGTAAGCCAGATGTGTGATAATTCATATAATGTGACCTTTCGATCCAAGGTATTTGAGATTTGAATTTAAGAAAATGGAAAGATCGTGGGAAAAGAAGCCATAACTCACAATAATGTATATGTTTTTGATGAATCAAGAGTAAGTTGTTATCTAAGAAAGTCGAGTGAAGCCTGGTTATGGCACATGAGACTTGGTCATATGAATTTCGATAGTCTGATAAGAGTCAGCAAGTTGGGAGATATGAGAGGTTTGCCAAGACTATCAAGGCCTAATAATTCAATCTGCAAGTCATGTCAATTTGTTAAGAATACTAGGAATCATTTCAAGACGAAAGAGTTCTCTTCATATAGAATAGTGGAGCTTATTTACACAGATATTTGTGGCCCAACTAGAGAAAAAACCCAAGAGGAGAAATGTATTTTATGTTGCTTATTGATGATTTTACAAGGGCCACTTGGATCATGCTCTTAAAGGAAAAATCAGAAGCGTTTAAAGATTTTAAAAGATTTGAAGCTCAATAAGAGCATGAGAAATATCTTAATATCAAATGCTTAAGATCAGATAGAGGAGGAGAATACACTTCAAGAGAATTTGAATAATTCTATGAAGAGCATGGCATAAGGAGGCAATATTTTGTGGCTAGAACTCCACAACAAAATAGAGTAGTTGAGAGAAAGAAAAAAACAATTCAAGAAATGGTCAGAGCTATGATGGATGAAGCAGATATACCTCACATCTTCTGGGGAGAAGCAACACAAGTAGTAATGCACCTATCAAACAGAATGAAACTTAGGCATAATAGTGATAAAACTCCCTATGAGTTATGGAAGGGAAGACCTACATCAGTTAAACACTACATGTTGTTCGGGAGAAAACTATTTATGAAAAGGAGTGATAAAACTCATGGAAAGTTTGATTCACACACTGATGAGGGTATATTACTCAGGTACTATGCTCGAAGTAAAGGATCTAAGTGTTACAACAGATAAACAAAGAGGGTTGAGTATTGCATTGATGTAGTAGTAGATGAAACAAATTCACAACCTGCGTCCTCCAAAGGAAACATGAACTCAGATGGAGAAGCAATTTTAGACATCAGGTCCTCAAATCAAGATGAAACAAATTCAGATAATGAAGACGTGTAAATGAGCACAACTCCAAGGCCCAAAACAACTTACAAGTATGTACAGAAAGAACACCTTCAGAGTTAAATTCTTGGAAGACTTGGCCTTCAGATGAGGAGGAAATTTGTTGGCAGTTCATTTTGTGTAAATTTTTCTCTGCTATCTTAGGTTGATCCTAAAAATCTGAGCCATGTAAGTGAGGACAAGTTTTCAGTGAGAGCTATGAATGAAGAACTTGAGCAAATTGAGAAGAATGACACTTCAGGTCTTGTTCCAAGACCCAGAGAGAAAAATGTCATATGTAGAAAATGGGTCTTCAAAAATAAGCTAAATGAGCAGGGTCAAGTAATTAGGAATAAGTCTTGATCAATTTGCAAAGGTATGCCTAGATAGAGCGGGTATATTTTGAGGAAACCTTTCCACCAATAGCTAGACTAGAAGCTATCAGAATGTTTCTTTCCTTTTCCACTCATAAAAACATCAAGGTATATTAGATGGATGTAAATTTGGAATTTCTCAATGGAGATATAGAAGAAGAAGTTTATATTAAGAAGCTAAAAGGATTCGCACTCATTGAAAATGAAGGGTTTGTTTGCAAACTAAAAAATTCCTTACATGGACTTAAAAAGGTTCCCAAAGCCTAGTATGAAAGGCTAGATCGATACCTATAGGAACAAGGATTTAAGAAAGGTATTATAGAAAACAATATATACATAAAGTTTGAAGATGATCATATACTAATTGCAGTAGCTTATGTGGATGACATCATATTTGGTAGTGACCTAGAACAATTGGGACATAAATACACAAACTATATGCAGATATAGTTCAAGATGTCCATGATTGAATAATTTTCCTTGTTAGGATTGCAAATTTCTTAGTAAAAATATGGGATATTTATCTCCCAATCCAAGTACCTAAGAGAAACTTTGAAGAAGTTTTGTCTAGAAGATTGCAATCCAGTTAACACTCCTACGGTTACAGGCTGCAAATTGTGCAAAGAATATGAGACACTGCTGGTAAATCAGATTGAGTATAGATCAATGATAGGAATATTTTTGTATCTCACAGCTTCGAGGCCAGGCATCATGCAAGGAGTGGGTCTTGTGGCCATATTTCATTTTTTCCCTCATGAAAGTCATTTCGTCGTTGTCAAAAGTATTTTCAAATATCTTCAAGGAAGAACTAATTATATACTAGTACAAAATGGGTAATTAGTGACTAAAAAAGCGACTAAAATTTGCATATAAATGACCATTGTTTAGTTGGTTACCAATAGTGGCTAATTTACAGTATCATATAACACGACCAACTTTTAATTGTATTTATGTCATTAATTGGTTGTCTCAATGTTGTCATCTAGTAACATATTTAGTCATTAATTTGGTCATTAATATAGTCATTGATTTAGTCATTAATTTCCACAATTAATGACCCAATATACAAAAAATATACTACACTCGAGAAAACTAATTAATTACCAAAGAAATATGACTAAATTCTAGTCGTGTTATAAGATACTGTAAATTAGCAACTAATAGTCATATATGCAAAACTTAGTCATTATTTTTAATCCGAAATTTATCATTTATGGTAGTCATTTATCGTTTTTTGATAGTTTCATATTCATTATACAAACAATTGATTTAGTAGTTTATATTCATTTCATTTACTTTCATTAATGAGCATTATAAACCACTAATTTAGTCGTATATTTATTTTATTTGTGTTCATTATTAATGCATATAAACTACTAATTTAGTAGTTTTAGGTTTATTGTATGTATTCATTATTAATACACATAAATTAATTAATATGATTTTGCGAGTAAATTAAAAACAATCCATACAATGTGCATGTTCATCTAATATGAAAACACAAAGTTACATATGTTAATTACAATACTGAATAATATGAAGTACAACTATAAATAATTTTAACCACATATATATCATTAATATGAAATGTCAAGTATTACCATATGAGTTTCCACTTAAGACTACAATTTACACATGAAATATTGTTTCATCACTTCAAAACAATTGTTGGGGAATATATATATATCATATATATATAGATATATAGATATATCGCCACAATATTTAATTATCAACCAGGGATTCGTAATCAGTGGAGCTTATGCACTATATGTTCTAGTAACAGACGAGTACCTATGTATGTTGAATATATCCTAGATACAAAGTGCTTTAAAAAGTGATAATTAATTCCACAAACTTTAACTCGATTTTATCACACAATTTAAAAGGAAAAACTTATAAAAAAAACTTGACAAAACTGTAAACTAAATTTTTTGATCAGGTAACAAGTTTATCCATTTATAGGCTGATGAAATGGAAAGATGGATTTGACTCTATTTCCTATATCAGCTGATCTTAATCACTATACTAGAATCAATCACTACATTCAAACATTAAACAAGGCAACCAGAACTAGTTCCAAACAAAATTATGTATTCTAGTACATAAAATTTATGAGAAGAGTCTTCACTATCAGCACATGTAGGTGAATGGTGAGATCTCTAATCTTGGCCCGCCTATTCTTCAAGATAGAAATCAACAATTAAATATGTAGCTTAAGAAAATACAATTTGCATTCACAAAAACTAAGGAATTGTCACTCAGAAATTACTTGCATAAAACAAGATTGGAATTGCATCAAACTCTAAAACACTTATAAACTATATAATAACTAGAATAAGAACTTGCCTTGATGGTTTCAGTGGGCCCTTGCCAAGCTACCAAGTAAAGCTTGAATACTTACAGAACTAAGAAATTGATTAACACACTAACTTATAAATCATTGCTCATATTATTAATTCAAAAATGAATATTACGACATTTAATGGCTCAAACACATCTTAACATAATAGTGCTATGCAAATTTTAGTCTAACTCTATGTCTCTCCTTCATTGGTTTTTTAATTCTCTCCAACTCGCTAGCTGGCTATCATCAACGAGCCTTATCTTATAGAGAAATGACCGTTACAACCAAGGTTACATAAGATACTATCAAATCATTACAGTTTAGCTTAATTTACATATGCGACTTCACCCTCATGACACAAAGTGCATGAGGAAGAAGCATATCTTGATTTTCTATGTAAGGAGGATGCCTTTGACGAAAAATTGCCTTGGTTCCATCGAAAATCAGTCACTCAATCACCAAACTAGAGGATACAGTCTAGTACCGGAATAATACAGGTGTTGGAACACAAGTACTGGAATCACACAGTCATTGGAACGTGGGTGTTAAAATCACATAGGTGTTGCTATTGGTGCTAGATGAGCGGATGAGTAGGGTGAACACAAGTACATGGTGGACAAAACAAAGACATCTGATCAGCAAATATATGAGTACCAGACGAGAAGCAAAGTACTAGATTGCCAACATTGGCATTGGATGAGTAGGAGTACAAGTATTTGATCGCTACACGGGTACGAGATGAGTAGAAGCATGGGTACTAGATTGTTGCATGGGTATTGGATGAGTAGGGGCACAATTTAGACATCTATGTGATCCAATAAAATTAATTAGAGAGTATAAGAAATCAAATAATTCTCTTTCTACTACAAGAAAACATAAAGTCATGTTTTGACATATAAATTACCTCATATAGACATAATAAGTCCAAAAAGTATGTTCCAGAGGTAAATGAGCAAATAATAACTAGGTTAAAGGTGAAATTAGTCAACATCATAGGATGATAAGGGGTATTTTAAAGCATAAAAAATGAGGCCCAACATTGCACCATGATCAAGTTATTGCATGTCCTCATGCAAAAAAGTTTTGAACCCTTCTTAAAAATTTCAAAAATGGGGCCATCTTGTCTAAGTATCAGCTACTTGGATCTAAGACCTTCACTTCTAAGGCCTCTTCTTTAAGTTCCCTTTTAATGGCTCTGGTATAGTGTACAGGGAGAAAATCCTTCCTCAGCTTAGTGGAGGCCTCATTGTAATCCTCTTTCAACCTCTGGTTGTTCTCCCTTAACTTCTCATTCTCTTTCTTGTAGTATTCATCCAACACCTTCTACTATTTCATCTCTCCCCTTAGTTTCACATTTTTCTTCTAGAGTTTCTCAATTTTGGTCACCATCGGTTGTCTAGTTAAAGAACTAGGGGGTTCAACTATTTCATGTTTGGAAAGTCTCCTTTTATATTCAAATTCTATTCTCAATCCTTTCAAAGTATTTGTAATTAATTCCTCTATTTCATTAAGTGTTTCTTCTTGTACATGTTCTTTTCAAGGGAGGCAGAGACATCTATTGGATTTTCTGAAAGAGAAGAAGTATGAGTAGCCATTACTGATTTTTCCATGCTTATGGTAGTTCTGTGTGGAGGTGTTGATGACTCACTAACCTAAAAAATATTCTCTTCTTCTCTTTTGTTTGTGACATGGATCTTCTGACTTCTTCTTTCTATGCATGTCTATCATTGTTCTCAGAAGTTTGTGCCTTGTCACTCCTCTCACTAGTTCTTGTCTTCTTTACCTTCTTAACACTTAGTGCAGGAGTCTATTCTTGAGGTAACTCCACGACTACTTCTAAAGGGGTGCCTCTAAGCTCTCCTTTGTCACTGTCAGTTGGATTTTTCTTCTTCTTCTTCTCACTTTTGGAAACTTTTCCTGGAGTGGGTGAATCGAGAGGTGGTCTCTTACCATTTGATGGCTGCTTTACTATTGGTGCAGGAGTTTCTTTCTCCTATAATGTCTTACCATTGTCAAAATTACTAAAGGACCTTGATGGAGTAGGTCTCTCAACACCTTCTTTATATTTGGACTTCTTCTACTGCTTCTTACTACTTTCCTATTTGTTATTAAGGTCCTTAGTGCTATCTCTTGTCATGCTTTCTTCCAAGTGCTTGGAACCTTCCCCTTGAGAAAAATGTTATGAGAGGACTATATTCCAATATATACCCTACTTTATCTCATGAAAAGCTAACAATTTTATCAACCCATGATGGAAGATACTAGTTTCAATATTTTTAGAGGTTGATTTAACTCCTCTTGCCATCGTGTTTAAAATCACCCAGAAGAAATATGGAAATTTTATCTCAGGACCTCCCTTGAAATGTAACAAGAGCCTTAAATGGTAGAGAAAGGAAACTACATACTTTCCTTCACAAGTCAAGAACCTTTGTAGACTGTTGGGCATCAATCCATATTCCTCTTTGACCCAATTTCTAGGGATACCTTTAGTCCAATTGGGGTTCAAATGTTCAAGAGTTAAGAATTATAATTTTTTGTAAAGTTATTTGTTGATGATCTCACCCTTGAAATATTTCTCCCCTGTGGTTGGTAATCCAGTGGCCTCTACTATGGTGGCCTCTATGATTTTCAAATGAAAAACTCCTAGCTGGACATTCTTTCCATCGTAATTCTAAGTGAAGGCACAAGAAATGCCCTCATGGTACCCATCGAACTTTCTTGAGGAATGGAATCCAACCGGTTTTCTTGAACTTCTCCTTACACAGTCAATATTCCTAAGTTTCTCTATAAGACTGAAACTATGGTTCATGCCGATCTACCCACATGCCAGTTTTAAGAGTGTTCCTCAAATGTGAGAAGGGTTTGGTACCAGAGGTGCCTAAATATTGGAGTTGGAAAAAGAGTACTCGAAGTGCGGATACAAAGTATCGGAAGTGGTCGACACAGAGTACTGAAAATGTTTGACAGAGTGTCGGAAGTGGTGTTATGGAGTACTAGATAAATCAGTGGGTTAGTGAACTGGAGGCCGAAGTCTAGGAAAGAAAGACATAATACCCATCTGGATGGTGAAGCCATCTAGAGGAGCATTTATAATTTGAAAGGGAATGGTAACAGTTACTTTTATTTCATGATTAGTAGGTGAGTTCACATGGATTTATGGTGATATGTTGTGTGCATAGCTCATTTAGAAATCATTCCTCCTAATGACATCGAGTGTATGGAAATGAGTGTTAAACACGATTCATATAATGTGGTCGGCCACAGGAGTATGGGATGGTCCATATCAAGGTTCCGGTAATCATTCATCGCCATCATTAAACTTTATGGTTATGGAATGGTGGTATCATCACTATTTAAACAACCCATGGAGGTGGAATCCCTATCATGAGGTATTAACATATCATACATTTTCTTAGCTTATGATTGGCATTCACCCAATCACACCCATAGCCACCTCATTCAATCATATTAAAAAAATATTTTTATTGGGAATGAAGGGAAGTACTTTAGGATTGGGACAGGGAATTAATAGTGATGGTAATAAAAGTATATGAGGATACTTATACATATTTATTACACAATTAATATGAATCTTAATAGCAGAAAATAAAATATTGATCTCATATGTCCATTACCAAATCACAAAGAAAAATATTTTTTTCAGTACTGGATGACCAAAGAGAAATTTTCTTTAGTACTAGATGACCACAGAGAAATTTTCTTTAGTACGAAATGACCACATATAAAAATTATGTAGTACCAGATGAACACAAATAACTTCTTTTCCAGTATCGAATGATATTTTAGTAAGGTACCCAAGTGTATAGTCTTCAAATTGAGATCATGTAGGCTTCCCCTTGTAGCTTAGCATATTCTGAAGGTCAAGATGGATTAGATGGTAATGATTACTTATGCTAGATTTGAATTTATTCTATTAGAAGAATTACAAACAACACACGCTGGTACAGGAATTTTGAAATTGTAGTGGACATGTCAAAAAATGAGATAAAAGAAGGCAATGACCAGGCTCCAAGGTTCTGCAACCATAAGGCATTATGTAACTGGATATCCTCCTCTTTTGGAACTATGATGGCCTATATTTCTATTGCCACTTCCATTTTATGAACAAATGACCCTAATTACTACTAATGCTCTATAGATTTTTCTCGATCCCATATCAATCAATTAATGCTCGCCAATATTTTCAATTTTTAGGAGTTTGAAAAAATTAAAGAAAACTCCATTCACTCTCTCATGGATTTTTCTCAAGCTCTGGCTAGTTCATTCTCACTGGTGTTTTCAATTTTTAGGAATCTAAGAAACATAAAGAAAACTCCATTCACTCTCCCGTGGAATTTTCTTGAGCCTAGGCTAGTTGATGCTCACTATGTTTTCAATTTCTAAGAGTCTGGAAAGCTTAAAGAAAAATCCATTCACTCTCTCGTGGATTTTTCTTGATCTCTAGCTAGTTAATGCTTGCATGTGTTCTCAATTTTTAGGAGTCTGAAAAACTTAAAGAAAACTCCACTAGGCTGCTCTTTTGGAACTATGATGGCCTCTATTTTTGTTGCCACTTCCATTTTATTAACAAATGACCCTAATTACTACAAATGCTCTGTGGATTTTTCTCGAGCCCATATCAATTAATGCTCGCCAGCATTTTCAATTTTTAGGAGTTTGAAAAACTTAAAGAACGCTCCATTCACTCTCTCGTGGATTTTTCTCGAGCTTTGGCTAGTTCATTCTCACTAGTGTTTTCAATTTTTAGGAATCTAAGAAACATAAAGAAAACTCCATTCACTCTCCCGTGGAATCTTCTTGAGCCCGGGCTAGTTGATGCTCACTATGTTTTCAATTTCTAAGAGTCTGGAAAGCTTAAAGAAAAATCCATTCACTCTCTCATGGATTTTTCTTGATCTCTAGCTAGTTAATTCTTGCATGTGTTTTCAATTTTTAGGAGTCTGAAAAACTTAAAGAAAACTCCACTAGGCTCCTTTTCCATAAATAATCTACTAGGATTGGATAAAGGAATAAGTTTACACCTGGAAGATTTCCTCTTTATTTCTTATCTACATGAGAACAAAATCAACTTTTGCTTTTGCTAGTAACATTAAAATCATTATACATCAGCACACTTATATATATATATATATTTAGAAAATGAAATTAAAATATGCAGCAAAACTTACAGTGGTGGATCAGCAAGAGGAGAGTTCCCCTTTCCAACCAATTGTATTTCAAAATTTTGAAGAGCATGTTTGGTAAAATCCTCTTTCAATAGTGGCTTATGATAAAATTTCAATCGATGTCCATTCACGACAAAAGAGGTTTGATCTACATCAATAGCTTTTATCTTGACTGATCCATTTTCATAGACTGTATCTACCTCATAAGGTCCCAACAATTGCATTGGTAGCTTTGCCTTAAAATTTTTAAACCTACTGCCATGCAATAAAGCCTAGTCACCTGGATGAAAAATTTTCTTTTTAATGAAGTTTTCCTGCCATTTGGTTCTCTAGTCCTGAAAAAGCACCATCCTTTGAAGAGAATTTTGTTTAATCTCATCCAATGCATTAAATTCCATCAACCTTTGTTTTTGTGCCTCATCCAAATCCATTCCTAGCTGCATGGTTGTTCTGAAGGTTTTAACTTGGAATTCTATAGGAAGGGGTACCTGTTTCCCGTAAACCAACTCATAATGGGAGTGCCCTGTTGTGCTTCTCTAGGTTGTCCTATATGCCCACAAATCTTCAGCTAACATGTTAGCCCAGTCTTTATGATGCAACTACACTGTTTTGGTGAGAATGGTTTTGTTGACTTTATTAGTGGATTCAACCTGCCCATTTTCCTATGGATGGTACGACGTAGATTTCTGGTGCCTGATTTGATATTGCCTTGTAATAGTTTTGATAAAATTAAAGGTAAATTGGGTGCCTCTATCCATTACTATTTCTCTTGGTACAACAAAATGGGTAAATATCTCTTCAAATAAGAAATCAACAACATATTATTCATGCTAGAATATAGTACTTTCACTTCCACCCATTTGGTTACATAATCCGTACATACCAAAATATATTTCTTATTTTTAGACATAGGATAAATTGGACCAACAAATTCTAATGCCTATTTATCAAAAGGTTCGATGACTACCTGAGCTTGAAGAGGCATTTCATTTTCTAGGTTAGGTTTCCCCATCCTTTGACAATCATCGCAGTTGGCCTAATATTGCTTTGCATCCTTAAAAATGGCGGGCTAATAATACTTGGATTGTAAGACTTTATATGCAGTACCTTTATTAGCGAAATGTCCACCATGTGGCTCATTATGGCATGCTTTTAGAATGTCTTTCATTTCATCTTCTCACACACGTCTTTTGATCACTAGATCTGGTCTAGTATGGTATAAACAATCCTCATGCCACATATAGTTAGAACTAAGTTGTATGACTCTTTGTTTTTCTCTTGAAGACAATTTTTTTGGCAGCTTCCCTGTAACCATGCAGTTAGCTACATCTACATACCAAGTAGTATAAGTATAAATAACAAATAAATTCTCATCTCGAAAATCATCAGAAACTGGTGCACTATCACCTGTATGAACAAGTCTAGAGATGAAATCAACGACAAGATTATCTCTTCTTGGCCTATCAACAATAGTAATGTTAAATTCTTTCTGTAGTAACAATCATCCAGTGAAACGAGAATTAGTGGTAGGTTTATTCATTAATAATCTAATCGTTGAATGGTTTGTGTGTACAAAAACTTAATACCCGGTTATATAATGCCTAAGTTTATTGATGGCATGAAATATTGACAAAAATTCTTTCTTAGTGATTGTGTAGTTTAGTTCTGTAGGAGAGATATTTTTTCTCACAAAATAGATGGCATAGGGAATTTTATTCTCTCTTTAGCCCAAAACGACTCCCAAAGTTGTGTCTGAGATATCGGTGTAGATGTGAAAAGGGGGGGGACCAATTTGGTCCTTTGAGAACTAGAGCAGTTGACATTTTTTGTTTAAGAGTTTCAATGGAATTTTAACATTGATAATCCCACTTAAATATGCATCTTTGTTTAAAATTTTGAACATGGGGGTGGCTATTGTTGTAAAATTTTGAATAAATATTCTATAATATCCGACATGCCATAGAAAGCTTCTAATTTACTTTTGAGAACTCGAAGTTTTGATTTGAGAAATTATTTCAATCTTGGCAAGGTCTACTCTTATCCTACCCTTAGAAATATAATGGCCTAGCATGATACCTTCAGTAAGCATCATTCTAGATTTTTCATTGCTAAGGGAATGATCGGTCTCTTGGCATTTGATTAAAAATTTCTCTAGGTTGTTTAAAGCTTGTTGGAAATATTCCCCATATACTATGAAGTCATCCATATAGACTTCCACACAGTCTTGGGTTGGGTCAGGAAAAATAGAAATGACAACCCTTTGAAAGGTGGATGGGGCATTACATAACCCGAAAGGAAGGACCCTATAGGCATAAGTACCCCATGGGCAAGTGAAAGTAGTATTTTCTTAGTGCTCAAGTGAAATTTGGATTTGATTATAGCCACTAAATCCATCCAATAAGAAAAAATACTTCTTCCTTGATAAAGTATCCAATACTTGATCAATGAAAGGCAAGGGAAAGTAGTCTCTGAAGGTAGCCTTATTCAGTTCCCTAAAATCTACACAAATCCTCCATTTACCATTTTTCTTAGTTGCAATGACTAGTGGCGACACCCACTTACTATTAGAAATAGGGTAAATGAGGTTAGCATTCAAGATATTTTTAAGTTCATGTTTCACTATATCTTGTAGGGTTGGGTTCATCCTCCTTTGAGGTTGCCTTACTAGTTTACTTTTATCTTTTGCATATATATGATGCATGCAGGTGTCTGGGTGGATCCCCTTCATATCAGTGTAATCCCATTTAAAATCACCATATTATCTTTTAATAATTTTCATTAATTTCTCTTGTTTCTCTATATCTAGACCAGAATTGATATATAGACACTTTCTAGGGTTAATTTCAATAGCATGGACAGGCGATTCTTTACCTTTTCTTATTGTTGCTATGGTAAAAAAATTGGAGGTAGAAGGATAACATGCTTCCTCAAATTAAAAACTAAAAATGTGATCATATTCTTGAAAGGATTGTCGAAAATCAATACATCTCGTTGTGGCTAAGAACAAGTTCAAAACTTGATCTTCAGTTTGTTTTTGAATACTTTTATACTGTTCAATTGTTAACAATGGTTGAGTACATTTCTCCTCTCCATATGGGATTTCTATCCATAAAGGGACTTCTGTAGTAGGTTGGGTAGGAGGAAATAAAACAATTTTTTGACTTTGACATCCATTGCAAATTGTCATCTCTCAAGACCTACATCCATTAAAGGCATCAACAGTGGCTAGCCAAGGTCAGCCCAATACTACTGTATGTCTAGGTTTGGAGGATTTTGGATGGATTACAAAGAAGTATAGAGGATATTCACAGGAGGCTAATACAACTATTATGTCATCTAGGCTTCCAAAAGATTTAAGGATGGATTTGTCTGCCAATTTCGATAATGTTTGGGTTGGCCTTAAGCCTTCTAACTGTAGATGTTGCACAATATCGGTAGTCATGACATTTATTTATGCACCTAGGTTGATAGGAGTATTCGGTAAAGATATACCATTGATCTATATGGTCACTACTGGGTTCCTAGGATCAGTGTATTTCGAAGGTATCCCTAACATGATTTCTAATAATTGGCCAACTGCTTTTATAACAAGGGGATCCTTCATTTCTCTTCCTGGATTTTTGATGCAAATATCCCTTATAATCTTGGCATAGATGGGAATGTCCTTGATATCTTGTAGCAAAGGTACCTTTACACAAATATTTCACATTTCAAACTCTAAGTCATATTCTAGTGGGACCTCAATTTTTTTAACGAGTAACCTCTCCGGATAGGGTAGTTGAGTAACCTCTTGAGATGGTTCGGGTTGTGTAGTAGAATTGTTTAATTATGAAGGATGGTTTTCTTCCTTATCGAGAGGAAAAAGTTCCTCTTCATTTTCAAGAGGTTAGTTTGTTGGTTGTTCTTATTGAATGATGACTACAGGTCTTGTTTTGTTTAAGACCTTCTCGGACCTTAATTGAATCTCATTAATTGAAATTGAAGTGATGGTGTAAGTAGGTAAAGGTTGTAGTACCATATTCTACAATGGTTGGGCTAGTTTATTATTAGGGTTTGGAATGGGTTGTGTAAGTAATTCAGAAGGTCGAGGGGGATTTTGATTTGGTGGTACTTATTGTTGACTTGGATTCATAGTTAGAGTAGGTTGTTGTGAACTTGGGTTCATGGGTAGTTTTTGTTGAGGTAGTGAAGGTAGCAGAGGTGGATTAAACCTTGAAAATAGTTGAGAAATATTTGGAGGATATTGTGTGTAGGTTGGGTAAGAAGGTGTTTGATATGGTTGTGGAGGGATGTTCCCATAGGTATTCCCCCTCCATCCCTGTTACCAAGAATTTCCTTGAGATGGTTGAGGTCCCCATTGAGAGTAGGGAATTTTTTGGAATCCACTACTATTATGTAAACTGCATGTAAGGGTCTTGGGACATGGAGGGGATTTGTTGGTTCCACAAACTTCTAGGGGGATAACAAATCTTGTGGTTCTTTTCCCCGTTTGTATATGGCTTGTAACCCAGATAATGAAGGACAGTCTTTGACTCAGTGTCCAACTATTCAAATTCCACAAACCTTTATGGCCTCGAAAGGGAATTCTTTCTCAAGATGTTTCTTTCTGCAACGAGGTCAAACGATAGCTAAGGTGGAATTTTCCTCTTCTTGTTTCCTATTATTATTGAGGGTATCTAATTGGTTACCAATTGTACTCAGGATATTAGTATTGAATTTTTCCAACAGGTTTCCCAATACTACCCTGGTGACATCACTTGTGGTGGGTTTGACAACTTGACTTGTAAGTTCTCTTGAGCTTTTCCCGGATTTAGCTTCACTACAGGAGTACCTTTTTTAGTATTCCACAATTTTAGCAAATGGTTTTTGATAAACAACACTAGAGCTCATGAGATTAAGTAATTCCATTAAGTTATCTCGTACTCCTTTTAGAAAAATGGTTCTAACTGTGGCTAAGTCAAGAGAAACTTGTTTAGTTTTTTGGTAGTTATAAAGTAATCTTTCTAGGTAGTCTTCTAGGCTTTCTTCTTTAGTTTGTTGCATTTTAAAGATGATATTGTTGGAATCCCTAGGTCTACAATAGTCCTAGTATTTTTTAAGAAAGGCTTCTTTCATATCATCCCAAGAGGTAATAGTGTATCCCCCTAGAGTCATGAACCATCTTAATGTTGAGTTTTTTAAGGTGGCTAGAAAAAGCTTTAACTTCTTAGCATTATCAGTATAATTATAACTTCTGCATAGTATATCAAATTTGAATAAAAATAAGCAAGTACTTCATATGACATACTGTTGAAGTGAGGTAATGATGACAAAAGAATGTTCATGGTGACATTCCTAGTAATTTCTAGAATTGGAAATCCAAACCTTTCTACGTCATTGTTGACTTCATTGCTTTCTGGATTGTATATTATTCCTCCTTTGTCCATTATCTCTTCCCACACATTTTTTAATTTGGGGAAATAGGAGATGTCTCCCCTTCAGGAGATAATGGTTCAATCACTGGGTTATATACAACATTCCAAGGTAGTATCTCCAATGTAGGTGGTGGGCTCCAGTATTGCAGCAATAATGCTGCAACTCCTGGTACTCCCTTCTTTACTTTTATCAACTCGGTAGTACGTAACAAACTTGGAAGCGACGGTGTTGTATGCACAAGTACTAGATCTTGTCACAGCTATCACTTGGTCAACTAGCACAAGTCTGCTAGGGGCTTAAGCCAACTTCTATGAGCTCTGAGAAGAAGCTTTTTAACTGATGGATGGAAGATAACTCGAAGGAAGCTAATCTACTTGTGGAAAGAAATTGAAAAGCTGAAAAAAAAAAACGCAAAACCTAGCAAACCTTAATTTTACTAGCTAGCCCTACTGATGCAAGAAAGAGCATGCAAGCTACTCAAAGAGATTCCATTACTTCTAGGAAGGTAAAATACATGTGTCTAAGCTACTTCTATCTGAAGAAAACATCTTTTTGTATTGTTGAATAAGTTGTCAGAATTATCATGCATGTGGTTTCACTGTTTTTGACTGTGCAGAGGTGGATCGGCAAGAGGAAATGCTTAGAGGAGTTTGGGAAGGTTCGGAGAGGGCCTAAAGGGTCCCTAACACCCTTCCTGAGAGTTTCACAGAGTTTGGCGATCAAGAAACTGCTTCCGTGAGTTTCTACAGGAAGTCTGCAGGGGCTCTACAGGATGTTCAGAAATGGGATTTTGGAGGATGAATGGAGAAAGAAAGATGAAAGAGTGGGTATGGAGGTTATATAAGGGTGTGAGGAGGTCTAGGACTTGGGAAATGGAGCTGAGGAGTGGCGATGATGGTTGGATTTGTTCAAGGAGAGGTAGAGCAATGTTGCACAAAAATATGGGAATTTAGGGCAAAGTGAGCAAATGGCACGTAAGGCAAGAATCTAGGTTGGAGGATGGAGTAGGTAGGATTGGTGGAGTACAGGTAGATGGAGAGGTACTACAGGCACTCTGCAAGTTATTTCTCAACTAGACAAACAGACACTTGGAAAACCAATGACCTAGTTACTTCACTCTAATCTGACCTAAGTAACAGCAAAGGAAATGAACATAATTTTTATTTGCAATGACATACGTGAAATAGCTATGTGAATTGGGCGATAAAGAACCTGAGAACGTAACCACAACTGGTGTCAGTCTCTGCAAATGAAAACATAATACTAATGATTGCATGGTGAAGCAAGATAGTGTTCTTGTTGGCAGCAATGTCACCTTTGTCCCGGCTCATGATCCCACTAAGGGAGAGGTGAGATCAAAGGTGCTTGATGGCCTTTTTCTGAAGATCTTCCTTGTTATTAATCTATCAATTAAATTTGAACATGAAAAGCCTATCTAATCATTAACCATGACCTATGTAACCAGCAAGATGTTAATCTACTTAACAGAAATTATTTTGCAAAGACATAAAAAGAAAATAACGATACACAAAGGAAGCCTTGGCACTTGGGTTGGGCCTAACCCCAAGATCTGTAGGCTCCTAAAGAAACTCAGAACTGATGCCAAATAAATTTTCTTTCCATTACTAAAAAATAGCCATGTTCCTAAGAAAGTTATACAACAACAGCTACAAAATCAGCTTAGAAAATAGTAGCACTATAGTGCAGAAATACAACAGTCCAAAAAGTAACCTATGAGGGCTAAAAGCCTTCCTATTTATGCACTACGAGGAGCCTTAGCAGCCCTCCTTAACTCAAGGGGCTTGACCGTTCAAAATTCCAGTAAACAATCACTTTTCACCAAGCTGCTCGACTGCCTTTAGGATTCGTTTTGGTGGCCTGCTGAGCTCCGAGTTGAGGGTGGAGATTTCGAGGAAGGGACATTTAATGCAAGAGACATACTTCCTACAAATTCTCACCCTTGTTCCTTCATGCTTGGCTGTCATCTGGCTCATAATTGCTTGGCTTTGTTCTAAAATTTGTCCAAAAAACCTGAAATAATCACGTATTAGCCTTCTTGGTAAAGTGACCACCCTCATTTGTTCAACTAACATAAACATACTCAAAAAACATGCATAAACTAAAAAATGGTGGATTGATCAAGAACAATTAGGCAAAATGAGCCCAATAAGTTACCCAATTTGGGGCTCATCGTCACCCCTTGCTAAATGGGCTGCTCATCCTCTCAGCAACTAGTCTAGCTCCTCATCCTTGATTGCCTTGACCGCCTCTCTCATATCCTAGGCCTCCAAGGTGATATCTTCTTCACGATCATGAAATCCAGCCTTTCTTTCCACTTCTTCCCACTGCCTGTGTTCCTCCTCTTCTTTGACAACTTCCAACAGCCCCAAAAGCAAAGGAGGACTGAACTTGAGGCCGATCTAGTTGGCCTGAAGATTCTGCATGGACTGTTTGTAGAGAGGTACTCTTGCCAAGGCCTCCCTCATCCTTGTTGGGGTGTGGTATTCTCTAATATTTAGGTTGTGGGACAATGTGTTCCACCTTCGTGTGCAAGCATGAACACAGTTATCCCCCAATAGTCTCTCCATGTCCTCAAAATGGGCTATGGCTTTAGCTTGTCACCCCATGTGATCTGGTAGGGCCTGAGAGTCATTGGCCAAGTGCTGGTGGGCAGATATTAATGCTAAGGGATCCTTTGGTTCTGCTCTAATCAATAGTGGTTCCTGTAGTTCCCTTTCCATAACATTTCGGACCTCTTTTGCCCTCTTTTCTTCATGATTTAGCCAAGAGGCCATGGCCATAAGTTGCACATCTCCTACTGCAGCATTGGGGTCCCACAAATTCATGTTGGGAAGGGCCAAATTGTGTAGGTAGAACTCTGATAGTTTGGCCTTGTCCTATGATGAGCTGCTGTCAGATAAAGCCATGAATTGATGGTAATTTTGAAATGGAGTGATGCCCCTTTGGGCCAAGGTGTTGATATGGAACTGTAACCACTGATCCTTAAGGTATAGGGCATATGATTTGGTAGGTTTCCTACACTACAAAGCTTCCATTGGCCAGCTAGCCATGCAGGCCAGTTGGGCCTCCTTTTCTTGCACCTGTTGTTTCAGAGACTGTATCTCCTATGTTGCTTGCAATTCCTTCTCTTGTAGCTGTCTAGTCAGTGACTCAATTTCAACCTACAATCCATCTCTCTTCTTCTTTTCATCAGGGGTTTCTCTGTCAGTTGTGGGCTCCTCCTATTGCCATTGTTCTCCCAAGGTGTGGGGACTATCTTCCTTAGAGTGTCCCTGTGACTGTAGCTGCTTTTTAAGCAGCTCGTTTTCTTCTTGTAGCTTCACCCACTAGCTGCTTTCTACATGCCGTACCATAGCTAGTTCTTTCCTTGCATCTTTGAGTTGTTCCTCCAAGGGACCTATATCTGCCACACCCTTGGACTTGGTGATTTTCATCCAAGTGTGGGTCCTCACTCTCTCTTCCTCTAGTGCAAAGAAGAGTGGCACTGCAAATATTTGGAGAATTATCTTTTCGGCCTCTAATAGGTTATAGTAGGAGCCCAAGTTGGGCTGGGGGCTTGGTTCCACAATGTTCTCAGTCTTCTCTTCCTCCTGGGATGATCTAGCTACCTTTTCTTCCAACTCTTCAGTCTCCTTTAGCCTAGCTAGCGTTTCCTATAGAATTGTCTCAGCATCCTGTAGAGAGGTCTTTGTGTCCCTCATTTTAATCCTTTCTCTCCAGGTTGATGTCTTTGGGTTGCCTCATTCATAGGTGATGGATGCCTTTGAGGGAGACCTTTCCTTTTGTTTAATTGGGGTGTCCACAATCGTAATTGTCTATTTTGACTGTGGCTGGGGTCTGCCAGCTTTTATCCTCATGCTCCTCCTTGCCTTAAAATACATGGAAGGCTCCCTTTTTCGCTTCCATTTTTGCTGTGGACATGTGCTTAAGGTAGGCAGCACAACTGCTGCCTCCCTGGCCAAAATCTCTGGTGATTTCTCCTTTTGTTGCTATGTTTCCATACTTCGTGTAGAAAGTCCAGTATCGACTGTTTTCAGGCTTCCTGTAGAAACTGTTTTTGGACTTCCTATAGAAACTGTTTTCAGACTTCCTGTAGAAAGTGTTTTGGCCTGTTTGGCTGGATGTGGCTTTCCTTTTAATTCCTGTTTGGTTGCCTTGGTTGTGCCCTCCTTTGTTTGGAATTTTTCAGTCCTCTCTACTCTCTTCTACAGTTGTTTCTCCCTGGGTGTTTGCACCATTGTTCCTCCCACAGTTTTAGGCTCTGCAACTTGGCCTTTTCCTCGTTTCTCTTCCTGATCTTTCTGTGGTGGTTTGTCTTGTGTTTCTCTACCATTGGATTTCTCTCCTGCCTCAGTGTTTTCCTTTTCTTCACTACTAGATGAGGTGAGTTTGTCGGCCAAAATTCTTATATCGTCATCTTTGGACATGTTGCGGAAAATTTCCCAGGAGAGAGGGACAGTGTAGGTATAGAGGCCATCTTCCACTAGAAGCTTGACGAGCCCATGATGGGCTAACTAATCCGGTGTACCTTCCTTCAATTTTGTGCCACACTCAATTAATGATTGCAGAAGAAAATAAGGGATGCTCAACTTCTATTATGGGGGTAAATCCATCCCATGTTTGAGTTCACTCAACAACCGGAAATGATAGCCATAGCCAATACTGAATTGCCCCTCACAGGTAATGTATTTCATGATTTGGAGGCTGACTTAGCTCCAAAAAGGATTTAAGTTGGCTCTCCAGACCCCATTCTTGTCTTCTGCAAACTTCTCCTCGGGTAGGAAGAATTCTTTCTTGGCTTTTTCGCCTAATGCCCTCTCCTCTCTGCTCCAGGGTACCCCAATGGCAGATCAGTAACTCGACTAATGAGTTCAGGGGTAAGCTTTAAGGTCAACCCTCTAAAATTCATAGTGGCTAGTGTCTTTTATTTAGGTTGCAGGGACATTAATAATTCCTCCATTATTTCATTGTCATGTCCCTGAATTTTGTCACAAAAAGTCATCTAGTTGGCACGGGTGAAGAGGTCCACCACTGGGGGATGTTCATGCAATTTTCTGGAATCCAAGGGTTCCTTTCTAATAAACCCCCCTGGCATGGTGAGAGTGCTCTGTTTCAATGCTTTGAGTAGAAATGGATTGTTGTTTTATGGTTTCCTCCTTTGAACTTCAAGACAAGATCTCTCAGGTGTTTATACTTCAACTTCGCACCAATTTCCTAGTTCTACTATTTTTGCTACCCAAAACTCTGTTATCTGTGTATGGAGGGAGAAATTTGGTTTCCACAGATAGGGTATAGCACTTCAATTTTTACTCCCGGTATACATACAAATGTGCAAGTTCAAATTTTTTTATATATACATGCGAGCCCTCATAGTGCATTATCTTTTCTACTGGGGGAATTTTCTTAACAGGAACTGTGGAGGAGAATTTTGACGCAGAACCAACTGAGAAACTTCATGCAACACACAAGAAACTGCTACTTTCAACTCACAGGCAGACTTATCTCTAATTCTCCTACTCCAGACAGTTCAATTCACCACCTTTTGAAATATACCATGCAGGGAAGAGCGTTTTCGAGCCTACCTCTATCAGAATTCCAAATTCGACGCAGAAAAGTCTAGGTTTCTCTGCTCCATAAGGCTATGTCGTACTTCCTGTAGAATGCTCGGCCGACTTCTGTAGGATGTTACTGTGCCTCTGAATGAGCTCGTTACGCGGGAGAATTTTGAACCAGGCCGAAAAGCTTGGTGGAGGATGACAGGTTAACAGATTGCGGAAGCGGAGGACAAGTACTTCGGCCAAGGATGTTGCAAGTGCAAATGAACAATGGGTGTGCGAGTCTTCAGCCAAACATTTTTGAACTGCGCCACAATTCGTGGTGAGGAGGTGAGGTGGACAAACCGAACTATTATCCAACGTCACGACCATCATTTCTCTGCGTGTCCCTGGCCACCATTCCCTCCCCTCTGCCATTAACCGTCGCCACCATTGTTAGTCCGCCGATTTTCCCCGACTGGACACTCCACACGTGTCAGCTGCATGGCTCATTGGCGAGTTTGAATGTAACTGAGCTTGTTTAGATCCCACGAAGCGGTGTAATTGGCTGAGGGTGGCCAGTTGACTGGCCGTCGAATTCATTCAATCCAACCATTTTCGCAGACATGCAGTTTTTTTGAAATATGGTTTATGTAATTGACGAGTAAGGTTAGACACTTACCTGTGTGGCCGTGGACATGTTATGTAGACTTTGGTCTCAGAACCACTGCCTCGCTTGCTGCTGCCTTGTTCATGGGTGCTAGAGCCCATTCTTTCATTTGTTGAAGCTGCATGCATGGCTTTGGAACCCGATCTTTCAGTTGTAAACACTGCATGCATAGGTTCTATCTGGTCTCAGTGGTCAAGGATGTGTTCACGTCTAAGAGGAGCCTTTTTTCATGTTCCCAGTGTTGATTTCAGCTGCCCCTACCTCCGGAGTATGTGATCTAGAGGGATTAGCTGCTATAGGATTCCTGTAGGATGTCCTGTAGCTGTTTCTCCTCCTGGGATGCAAGCTAAACGAGCAGGGCCATATTGTAGACAAGGATTGGATGCATTGATGAAGAGTCTAGATGGAGCTTGAACAGGTAGAGTGTGCGAGCCTTTGCTGCTTGATTTGTCACGTGGAAATGTTTTTCAATCTGAGGAAAACAGGGCTCTTTGTATGACTGTGCAGGAACACATAACCAGGTGGGTGCAATGGATGTGGAAAGAGATGGAAGAGGGGTGTCCTACAGTGATGGATGGAACAGAGGGGTGGCTGCAAGCCTAACAAATAGAAGGTGGAATATCGACTCGAAATGTGATCAAATTCTAGGAAAGGCAAGTGGCCATGGAGGGAGTGTCTGTAGGGATGCCCTGGAGCCTGGTACAGACCCTTGTCCTCATTTTGCACGGCCCTCTTTACCTGCAATGTATTCCCTGCAACCTGTAATTATTTCACAGTGATTAGGCCTATTTTCCTTTCCTTTTTTCTTTTTTCGAGAGATAACTAGGGTGCCTCCATGAGGTTTTCACCCTCGCCACCTGCCCTGGGTACCTCAAAGAGGTTTTCACCCAAGGATCTTCTTTTTCTTCCATTTTTTTATTTCTAGAGACAGCTGGGGCGCCTCCATGAGGTTTTCACCCTCACTGTCTACCCTGGGCACCTCAAAGAGGTTTTCGCCCAAGGATCCTTTTTTTTTTTTGATGATCAAGGTGTGGGTGTAATACAGGCAGAGCCCTGCTCCACTACTAGCACTGATTTTTCCAAGGTTTCCATGAACTCCTACCTCGAAAGAGGTTTCCTATAGATTTTCAATCGATGCCCATTGACGAGCATGGGGATGGCTTCTTCATCAATGGTCCTGATGAGGACTAAACCATTGACATTACATTTCTCCGCTATATATGGTCCTAAACATCTTGTCCTCATCTTCCCTTTGAAGTCCTTGTATCTTGAATCATACAGCAGCGCCCAATCTCTTGGCTCGAATTGCTTTTCATTAAGGTGCCGGTCATGCCATATCTTCCTCTGAGGTTGGACTACTTTTGAGTGGATGAGGGCCTACATTCTTTGTTCATCTAATCCATTGAGCTGTAGTAATATTTCACATTGAGCATGGCAGAGATCTAGGTCCAGCTGAGCTGCCACCCTCAATGTGTTGTACTCGAACTCTATGGACATTAAAGCTTTCTTACCGTAGACTAGCTCATAAGGTGTGAAACCTGTTGTATTTTTCCAAGTGGTGTTGTAAGCCCAGGTGGCCTCAACAAGGCAATATTCCCAATCCTTTCTACTGCTACTCACCACCTTAGTCAAAATATCTCCCAATTCTCTATTAGTTGTAGGTTTTAACCCCGTATAGAAATCACCTGCATACGAATTCTAAATCACAGAAAAATAAACAATGTAAGAGCATAACACATAAAAACACTTATGCACAGAGATTTTCCCCTGGATCCCAAAACCGGGACTACCAACTTGATTTTTCATTATATTCCTTTCAATGTTACAATACATATTTATACATGCCGAAGCATCCAATACCATGAACCGAAAAACCATCGCGTCCAAAACCATGGATAGAAAACCATCGCGTCCAAAAAACATCTGCGAAAATCATGCACAAAACCATAGGTGGGTCTGCCCAACCTAACATAGGGTCCAAAACCAAAATTTTCTGGGGCGTTGCCCTGGACCCCATAAAGTGGGGTTACGGGTACCCCTCAAACCCCCTGTTAACTATGTGGAAAGAAAATAACACAACCCAACAATCTCCCACTTGTTTTCTTTCCACAGGGGGCCACAGGAGAGCTTAGTCATTTTTCCAGCCCTGAAACGCCCATAGTTTCTCTACACCAGGAGAACTTCTCAGAGCTCACAGATTTTGTCAATGCATCTGCAGTATTCTTCAAAGTGTCCACCTTTACCAGCAACACCTTTTTGTCTTCTATCATATCCCTCACAAAGTGATACTGAACCTCAATGTGCTTTGTCTTTGAATGATAAGCAGGGTTCTTTGCCAAGAAAATTGCACTTTGGCTGTCACAGTCTATCCTTATAGCTCCCTGTACTAACCCGATACTTGAACACAATCTCTGCAACCAAACTGCTTCCTTGCTTGCATGAGTGGCTGCCATGTATTCTGCCTCTGTAGTTGATAGTG
>APFE030545718.1:0-10756 GCA_000404065.3 Pinus taeda
ATCCTTCCCTCAGATTACATGCAAATTCCAGAACCTACTGTGAGTCGAAATCCGGAAGTATTCTGAAGTAATCCACCCATCCGGACTGTAAAAAGATTTGATACGCCTCCTGGTAGAGTTCGAGTAATGTCGTTGAGCCAGGTTCATGTCTAACAGCATTTCCTCCCATAGTTACTGGTTCAGACAAGATACAAAGTGCAGAGCCTAGTTTACCGAGGTCGAAAACAGAGTAGAATGTTACAGCTAATGTCATACGGTACAGACGGGGTGACTAGATACTACCGGGAGAAAATAGAAATGGCGGTGATTGGCGTGTCTTTTAATGATTACGATATTTCGTTAACCCCCCCAACTGCGGCTTAAATGATATGGTTGGTAGTACGACGATTTCGGCAGTCATATCATATCTTCTCATTAACTACGATTTAATATTCACACGTAAACACGCATACCTTTATATTTACCTTTGGTTGTTGTGCCAAAAAGTATTATCTCGTCATCAATAGGTCGACGATATATAAAAAGGGTCTATAAAGTATGAGGGTTTTTTACACACAAGGATTTTATCATTCACAGCAAATAATAGTGAAGGACAATAATTATCAGGATGAATGGCGGATTCACTTAATGAAGAGTAATAGTTCATTCTCGGGAACAGAAATGGGAGAATTATTGATTTTTGGGAAAAATGGACAAGATTGGCGTTTTAAGCACTGGAAATTGGTGTTTCAACAACGGGAAATGGTGTTTCAGCAATGGGAAATGGTGTTTCAGCAATGGAAAATGGTGGAAAAAATGTAAGAGGAATGAATTGTGTTCTGAAGTGAGATGGCAATGCTTCTCCAAGCCGCATCTTAGTTCTCCCTAGCTTGGAACTTTTCTTCTCATCCACCTTCTGAAGCTAAGATCTGCAAAATAATTAATTGTAACATGGCAACCCTTGACAAGGATTATTAGTTAAGGAATCTAATATAAAAATAAATACATAAACAGGAAATCAAGTGCATTGAGGGATAGCAGGTTCCCCCAAAAAGGCATAGTGTATGTTTGTCATGCAAGTAGCTTTGAAATCTTCTTTAGAAATAGGTTGCTGATACAAACAAAGTCGATACCCATTCACTAATAATGGTGTTCTGGAATCATCAATCGTTAAGAGTCTGACTGTTCCATTTGGAAAAACAGTATCTACCTCATAGGGTCCTAGCCACCTTGTTCTTAATTTACCTTGAAAATTTTCAAAACGGGAGTCATACAGTAAAGCTCAATTACCTTTTTGGAACTACTTATGCTTAATGGTTTATCATGCCACCTGGTTCTTTGTTGTTGTATCGTGGTTGTTTGATGGATGGCATCCAACCTCTTTTCATCCAATTCCTGAAGTTGTTGCAACCTAGTTGTCTGTGCATCAGTCAAGTCAAGGTTAGCAGCTAAAGCAGTCCTTAAGGTTTTGATTTCAAATTCCACAGGAAAAACAACACTTTTACCATAGACTAATTCATAAGGTGAAAAACCCGTAGTATTCCTCCAAGTAGTTTTGTACACCCATAGTGCTTCAGGAAACCTTTGAAACCAGTCCTTTCTATTCTCCTTCACTGTTTTTGTTAAAATGGCTTCTATGACTTTATTTGTACTTTCCACCTGCCCATTGGCTTGGGGGTGATAAGGTGTATTCATTTTATGCTTAATGTGATATTTATGTAGTGTATCTTTGAAGCCATGAGAATTAAAAGGAGGTCCTCCATCTGCGACTAGTTCTCTAGGCAATCCAAACCTAACAAAGATTTCTTCAAATAAAAAGGTTAAAACTGATTCTTCATTAGCTTTGAGGAGTGCCTTAGCTTCTACCCATTTTGTCATATAATATGTGCAGACTAGTATATAAATTATTTGATTGGATGGAGGATTAATGGGACCTATAAAGTCTAGCGCCCATCTTTCAAAAGGTTCAAGTATTACCTGGGGATTAAGTGGCATTTCATCCCTGTGATTAGGTTGCCCCATTCTCTGACAGCTATCGCAAGCCCTGACATATTTCTTTGCATCCTTGAAAAGTGAGGGCCAGTAATAACCCATTCTAAGAACTTTGTGTGTTGTTCTTTTATCATCAAAATTCCCTCCGCAAGGGCCATCATGACAAGCCTTCAATATATCATAAACTTCATCTTCTCTGATGCATCTCCGAATTTCATGATCGAGTCCTGTGTGAAAAAGACATCCGCTTATCCAGTTGTACCTAGCACTTTGCTGAATGATCTTTCTCTTTTCTCTGTGCGATAGGTGTGATGGTAGCTTCCCTGCAACTAAGTGATTAGCAATGTCTGCATACCAAGGTGAGTGAGCAGATACTGCAAATAAATATTCATTGGGAAAGGAATCATCAATTGGAGTATTTTCATCAGTTTTTAGCCGAGAAAGGAAATCAGCAACTACATTTTCTTTACCTGGTCGGTCTACAATTGTGATATCAAATTCTTGTAATAGTAATAACCATCTGGTAACTCGAGCATTTGTAACTGATTTGTTCATTAAATATTTAATGGTCGAGTGATCAGTATGAACAAAAGTAGTGTAACCGGTAATGTAATGTCGAAACTTATTAATAGCCTAAATGACTACTAAAAATTCTTTCTCGATGACTGTATAATTAAGTTCAACAGAGGTCATATTTTTACTAATAAAATAGATAGCATAGGGAAGGTTGTTTTCTTCTTGACCCAAGACAGCTCCAATTGCAGTGTCTGAAGCATCAGAGGATATATGAAAGGGGAGTGCCCAGTCTGGTCCTCTTAAAATGGGAGCTGTAGACAATTGATGTTTAAGTTCATTAAATGCTTTCTGACAGTCATCAGTCCACTTAAATTCAGCATTTTTCATAAGTAACACAAACAAAGGAGAAGCTATTTTAGAAAAATCTTTGATAAATCTTCTATAATACCCAACATGTCCTAAAAAGCTTCTTACATCAGTTTGTGTTTGAGGGATAGGAAGAGTCTGAATTACCTATATTTTAGTTGGATCAACTTGAATTCCTAGGAATGAGATAAAGTGTCCCAATACAATACCTTGATTCATCATCATATGGCATTTTTCAGTACTTAAGGCAAGATGTGCTTCTCTACATCGCTTAAGTACTTTCTCAAGGTTTTGTAATGCATCTTCAAAAGTCACACCGTAAGGAGTAAAGTCATCCATAAATATTTCTAATGAATCATTAAGCATATCAGAAAAAAAATCCCTATTACTGCTCTTTGAAATGTTGCTGGTGCATTACATAATCCAAATGGAAGAACTTTATAAGCAAAAGTCCCCCATGGACTAGTAAAGGTGGTCTTGTCTTGATCTTGGGGTGCAATCTTGATCTGATTATATCCACTAAATCCATCCAAAAAGGAAAAGAATCTCTTGCCTGCCAAATTGTCTAGTACCTGATCAATAAATGATAAAGGGAAATGATCTTTCTGAGTGGCCTTATTTAGAGCTCTATAATCTACACACACTCTCCATTTCCCATTTTTCTTAGGTACAATTACTAATGGAGAAACCCATTCATTATTAGATATAGGATATATAAATCCTGCATTCAGCAATTTTTGAAGTTCTTCCTTCACAATTTCCCTTAAATTGGGATTCATTCGTCGTTGGGGTTGACAGACTGGACGAGATCCCTCTTTAATATAGATACGGTGAGTACATAATTCAGGAGAGATTCCCTTCATATCTGTGTAATCCCATGCGAATGCTTCTTTATTCTCACGGAGTAGCTTCATTAACTGTTGTGTTTCAGCATATGTTAGATCAGGGTTTATATTTAATGTTTTGCCAGGCTCGATTTCTATTGTTATACTTTTGGAGGAGGTGCCAACTGATGTCTGAGGTGAATTTTCAGTTTTAAGGTTTTGCTGACATTCAGGATTCAAGATTGTAGTTAAGTGATCATATATTTCAGAATTAACTGAAGAAGGTTCAGAAAAATTGTTAATTAATTCATCCTCGGTTGAATCTTTAAGAGTTAAAGATTGTCCGATAGTCAAAATGGGTTGGGTCTCATCATCCTCATAATCTAACCATACAGAGTTATCATTATTAATCATAGGTGTAGCATGAGGGTAAAGAGTAAGTTGCTTGGTTTCACATCCATTCGAAATTGTCATTGAGCCTGATCTACAGCTGATAAAGGCATCTGCTCTAGCCAGCCAAGGTCTCCCTAAAATCAATGGATGACCCCTCAACTTTGTTTTAGTCTGTAATACAACAAAATCAGCTGGGTTGTTCCAAGATTCAACTGAAATTATCAGGTCTTCAATGACTCCTTCAGGTTTGATTGTGGAGCGGTTAGCTAGCTCTAAAATGGTTGGGGTTTCCCTAATTACATTCTTTAACTGCAATAATTGTGCGGTTTCAAGTGTCATAATGTTTATTGTGGCACCTAGATCTACTAGAACTCTAGAAACAAAAGTTTTTCCAACCTGCACTGTGACTGTAGGATGACCAGGGTCACCATATTTCACAAGGGGGTTTTTACCTGTCATTAGAGCAGCTAGATCACCCATCACATGGACTGTGAGGGGATATTTAGCTTTTCTTCCGGGTTTATTAATACAAATATCTCTAACAGTTCTAGCATAAATTGGTACATCTCTTAGTGCTTGTAAGAGTGGAATCTTAACATATAAATTCTGCAATTCTCCTAAAAGGTTAAAAGCAGGTGGCTCAAGTGTTTTGGTAAGAGCCAGACACTTAGGAAATGGTGGCTCTGTTGTTTCAACAGTCTTATTAGAGGATGATTCAACTGTTTCAGCATTGTTATTATATGACTTTTCTTTTCCAGTTTCTTCTTTATCAAAGTCAGAAGAAGTAATGTCATCAATAATGGGTTCAACTATCCTCCCAGAGCGTAAATGAATATCATTGCATTGCATAGGGAAAACATGTTGGTTTTGAATATCAATTACCTACAGAGCTTTATTTTTATTTGGGTTGGGGTTAGGTTGCACACACAACTGGGGTCTCATTGTTTGATTATTGGGTGGAGCATTTGATGGTAAGGAGAGAGATTGCTGATACTGGGGAAATTGGTTTGGAAATGGAATCTGTTGAGCTATCCAATTTGGGTTCCATTGATTAAAATAGGATTGTTGTAGAGCCCAGGGATTCCATATTGTAGGATCAACAAAAGGGGGATTTGGTTGCTGCATGGGTGGGAAATTCATTTGATTAAAGGGTAGGTATTGATTCAAGGGCGGGTAATTTGTTTGAAAAGGAGGATGATTATTCCAATGATTAAATGACATGTTAGAATTCATACCTTGTCCTCGTGGTTACCATTGTCTCCTTTGTGTCCATAAGTATACTGCTTCAACTTCTTCTTCAGTTGGCTGCAGTGCTGCTTTTATTCCTAGCAAAGAAGGGCATTGTTGAGTCTCATGGTCCTTCTCACATATGGTGCAAATTGGTACCTTATCCAGTGGACATTCCCTTATCGGGTGCTTTTCCCTGCATTTAGACCAGAAGATAGCTAAAGCAGCTTTTGCTTCTGCCTGCTTCTTTTTAACCTGCAAGGTATCAATTTGTGAAGCAAAAGAGCTTAACATTTCAGTTTTAAATTCTTCAAATAAGTTACCTATTTCAGCTCGTGTTTCTCCTCCACTTGTTGATTTCTGGACTCTTGAGTATGTATTATCTTTTCTTTTTGATCTGCTTGTTGCTCCTCTTGAACATTTCTTACAGAGGTTGACAATCTCATCGTATGATTCCTTAGATATATCTCCTTTTCCAAGCATATTCAACATATCTAAACAAACATCTCGTACTCCTTTTAACAGTATTGACTTAAGAATGTCCTTACTCATATTCGGATGATCAGATCGCTGCAAATTATATTGTAGTCTCTCCACAAAGTCTTCCAGATTTTCATCCTCCTTATGAACCATCTTAAATAATTCCTCCTTCCTTTCTCTTGTTCGGCAATAGTCTTGGTATTTAGCCAAGAACTTTTCTTTCATTTGATCCCAAGTTGTGATCACATGTCTTCCCAGGCTCATGAACCATCTTAATGCATTTCCTTTTAATGTTGCTGGAAATAACTTCAACTTTTGAGGATTAGTCACATAATCATAACTCCTACACAATATATCAAATTCAAACAAAATTCATCAGGGTCTTCAGATGATAAACCATGGAAATTAGGTAGAGCTGATAATGGAATTTTCTTCATAGGAGTTTTCCCTCTAGGAAGATCTTCAATAGGGAATTATAAGGTGGAGAGGGAATTTTCCCCTCTTCCTTCTCTTCTTCCCCCACCAAAGGGTCCTTCATTATTTCCTTCCATTGGTTTTTCCCCTGTCTCACTTGCTCGGTCTTCAGCGCTTTCTGTAGGGCTTTCAATATCCTGAACCGGTTCCTCAATTTCAATATCTTCTATTGGTTCCTCAATGTCTTCCACCAACTCCTCGACTTGTTCTATTGTCTCTTCGGCCCTTTCTGGTCCCAATACTTCCTCTGTTTCATAATCCGTTTGGAGAGAGTGTTGCGTTTGTGGCCTTCGAAAACTTACCTTCTGTGATGTTTCCGCTTTTGAAATAATGTCGTCAATGAAAGTTTTTCTTCCTCCTATACCTTTGCCCCTGCCGCCTATAGGGTTAGCTTTTATGCGTCCTTTCATGCATCCTATACATCTAAAGGAAAGTCATTAATACTTTTAAAATTTTCGGTCGCCTTCCCCGGCAACGGCACCAAAATGTTGGTCATTTTGATTGCTTATCAATTTAAGCAGTCGAGTGCCACATAAATTGTCAACCCGGGAAAGTGATTATTTCAAAGGTGACTACGTACTGTATGTACTTAATTTTAAGAGCATTAAAAAGCTGTAGTATAAACGATTCACACTTTGTTAAACCTCTACTCTGTGTTATAGCAGTTATAATCTATTGCAGGATTTAAATAAGAACAGATAATTGATTAAAGAAAATAAATCTTGCAAGAAGGAAACAATGGCTTGTCCTGTAACAAAGGATCAGGACCATATCCCTCAGAGTAGGAACATTTAGCACCTGCCCCTGTTTATCCAGTTCACCATTACACTCTGTAAATCCTAATCATCGGTGAGGTACTCATGTACAGCATCAATCGAAAAGAAAAACAGAGTCTCAGCAAAAGTAAATTACCATTAGAAACGGTGCTCGTAAATGAGGTATAAGCATAATTCACACACACAACACACAACAGAAAGAAGATGGGTGAATCTTGTGATGAAGGTGGGCCCTGTCCTTCTCACAAGATTCCCCAGAACACAAAAACTAATTGAGAATACTCAGAACAGAATTTTATTCATCTGTCAATATACCATATTACAAGAAAGATTCATTCTTGTCCTTTCGCTACAATCCCTGTGTTACATCTTGTTCATCCTCTCTCCACCCCCTCTCTAATGTAGATGTCTCCTCTTTATAGAGGAGACATCTATTACAAAAGATTTTCAGTATAAATTCTAGTTCATCCCTTTGTACAAAAATAGGGAAATCAATTCTCGTTAATAGAATGTTGTTACAGTAACATGGATTATGAACATTACAACCAATGTAACAGTTTATTCAGATCGATCGGATTCCTTTGTTGTCGCAATTCTGGTGCGCAAATCTCAACTATCTCCTTGAGATTCATATGATGTCCTTACTGTTTCAGCTTCGCGGTTCGTGCTGTTTCCACTGTTTCAGCTTCGAGGTTCATGCTATTTCCGCTGTTTTAGCAACTGAAAAATATAGTCCTGCCAGCTTTAGGCAGTTTCAACAATTGTTCAGCAATTTAGTCAACTTCAAGGATCAATTATAAATATAGCATGATTATGTGTTGAATAATTAAACATATAGTAATGAGAAGAGTTATTGTATACCTTTAGAATGATTGGGTCAACATACTAATAAAGGCTTTCAACTATAAGTTGAAAAGGGTAATATTATGGCAAAATATAGGGTCAAAAATAGACAATATGGGATCCTAACAGTGGTGATGATGTCAGTAGGATGAACAAGTAGTACGAAGCCAATTAGGAGGTGACACGTGGATGAGTTGTACAAAGGTAAATGGTGTACTCTTATTGGTTGAGGTGATTTGGATGTGCCATTCACATAGTGACATGTGGCCCAATCATAGGGTGGCACTTTGCAATTCGGATAAGGCCAAAATTTGGTTAGGTTCGACCAACCAAGACTCTACAGGATTTGAACCTTCAACTTCCTACCAATTAACAAACTACCCTAGCAACGTGCCATAGTGTTTCTTGTTATACATTGGTGACAAGTTTATATTTAAAGTCACATGGTATCGCGTTGGGGGGAGGGTCAAGCTGGCAAGTGCATCCGACCGGCCGAGCCCCAAGTGTTATGGCATTCAACCTGATCAAAGGCAAGAGTTGGGAGGGGTGGGGCATGTGGCACCATTCCCACACCCCAACCCATGGTTCTATTATCAAATGTGATTGCCGACAGAGTTTGTGGAAGGGTGGGTCATGTGGCACCCTGCCCATGCCCCAAACCACAATTTCTATTAACCAAATAGGGTGACCAGGAAGGGTCTAGGAGGCACATGGCCCTATGTACATGCCCCACAATCATTTTGTGTTCCATATGACCTGACGGAGATGGAGGAAAAGGGGCTTGACCTGATTTTAAATAATATATATATATATATATATATATATATTATATATCTCTCTCTCCTTCTCTCTCTCTCTCTCTATATAATACTATATATATATATATATATAAAATAATAATAATAGTTCAACAAAAAGCACCAAACCTGGTGGGATTCGTGGGTCGAACCTGTGACCTTTGAAAATAAAATTTAGCGCCATACCAATCCACCCAAGAGTCTTTTTGTTGCCAAATTTGCAGTCTATGACAATTTGTAGAGCCTTTTACAGGAAAAATGGATAAAGAGACATAACTTGGTAATTTTTCCAGCCTTTCTGAGCCCGAGAAGAGCCTACATAGGGGTTTTTGGAATTCTGGACATAATGGTAGTATTATTTTTGCAATTTGAGAATTTATTGTTGGTGTATATTAACATTTGAGCATATAATATAAAGGGTCACCATTGGAATCTGCACCCAGAGACGTAGCCCAGGAGGGGTGAACTCCATCATCAATTTGATGTGTTGTGATGCTTCTTATTGTCCATTTTTAATTGTTAAAATATGTAAAATTTAACTTAGTTTGTGTGCTTTTGCAATCACGATCCATTTCCCAAAAGACATAAACTAGCTTGTAAAACTTTATATGAAACCTTCACTTTTAATTTCATATCATTAAAGTACCTTACCAGCTAAGGAATCTGCATAAGAAAAACAGATCAATAATATGATTGGAATAATAGTGATGAGGAAGGATTTTAGTATGATAGGGCCATAGCATAACTCTTTAATTCACAAAAGGAAATCACATTCAAGGTAAGAGGTGCAGTATAATGGAAACAAGTTGTTTCTTTGATTAATACATGGGCAACTCATAATTTCACTGATGAAAGACTTGTTACTAAGAGGGGTTTGCAAAAATAAGAACATAGTGTGTTTAAGGTGATGGTATCTATTGGGTATACACTACAACAGAATAGGAAAATAATGCCTAAAATAACATTGGAAATTAGTGTATTTTAGCTCATGAATTAGACACATTTTCTAGCATAAAAATGGGTGTAATCAAGAATGTTTATCATAGCACCAGATTTAGTGCTGAAAATTGCACTAGAAATAACACCTGGAATATTGCCAGAAAAATAGCGCCAAAAATAGTGCCAAGAATTTCACAGGAAATAGCGCCAGAAATTGTGCCAAAATCTACGCCAAAACTTTTTTAGGCATAACGCCTAAAATAGCGTATGGAATAGCGCCGAGAATAGAGCCAGGAATAGTGCCAATTTTAGCACCAGGATTTGCTTCCAATTTGGCTTCCAATTTTGCGTCCAGTTTTGCTTCTCCTTTTTATTCCAGTTTTGCTTCTAGTGTGGCTTCCATTGTTTCTTCTTTTTTTTCTTCCCAACGCCAGGAATAGTGCCCAAATTTGCATCCAGTTTGGCTTCCAATTTTGCTTCCTGTTTTGCTTCTAGTTTTTCTTCCCTTTTTGTTTCACGTTTTGATTCTAGTGTGACTTCCAATTTGGCTTCCATTGTCACTTCGTTTTGCTTCCAAAGTAATTATTGTTTTGTTTACAATTAAATTAATATGTTTTATTTCAATTTAATTAGGTAAATATATCATGTTTCTTAATAAGTTATATGATTATATAGTAAGTCATATGAATGCATTTGAAATATTTTATAGGATAACATTTATAAAGAATTTTCAGGGAAACAAACATCCATACAAATTAACAACATCATTATATTAATTAAATCTCCATCAAAATAGAATCTAGAACATCTAGTATATACAAAATAACAAGATAATTATTGTAACATGATCTATAATTTAAGTGAATTTGACAACATCCATCATGAGTAGTAAATCAAAACCGTCATATGTAATAAATATGCATCCAAATTATCAACCAATTTCAATACATAAAAATTGACGAGTCAATACTAATAAGATCATCATCATATATAACTAAAACAAGTGAAATTCACATATACTAGTAGATCAATAACATGTGAAAATGATATATGTCCAACAATCGACATAAGTCAAAATGATACATCATGTACAAATTATATAAATAAAAATGTAAATTGTATAAGACAAAATGATACAGGTCAATGTGAT
>APFE030545730.1:0-19472 GCA_000404065.3 Pinus taeda
ATGCATGGCCATATCAACCACACATCATGACCTCATGCATGACAAATACACACATATTAATGTATGCATAATCAACATATGGATGACATGCATGAATACATGATACATACAAACACTAACATGCATAGCCAATGCATAACCAACCTATAGTCATGATAAACACATCCAATAACACATCATCATCTTTCACATGGCGACATCATTGCAACAATGACCAACACCATGCACATGCAACAAGCACAAATACAAAAAGCATAGGTAACACATATCCAATTGACATGAATGCATGACCAACACGTATTTCCCATGTAGTCCAAGGGACGAACCATGCTCTGATACCAATATGTAACACCCTCCTCCTGTTGAGAAATGGAAACAAGAAATTCTAGTTTAATTTGTCCTTGAATTAAACTAAGAATGAAATTGAATTCTATTCTTATATAAACTTGTAAATAGTTCATTAAGTTTAATTAACTTAATTAGCTTAGGAATTTCAAGTTAGAAGTATTTTTGAAGTCATGTGTATGTTCCCCTTAAGTTTTAGGGGTCCATGATGACTTTAATTGTGAGTTGTAATTAGATAACTCAGTTTACGGAGTTATGTTCAATTAAATTAGTTCCAAATTGTTTATGGAACTAATAGAGAGTTAATATTCAATTGATGCACTAGTGCATCCACAAGTGTCACTCTAGTTACCTGAAGATTCCCTCATCAGAAACTCATGCATGCCGATTATGAGAAAGATCGAGTTGAGACTAGAGTGCACGGACAATGTACTATAAGTTGTATGATTCATTGAGTTGTATATATCATGCATGCAATCAGAGAAGGACCTATGTTTGGGTTGCACAGTTTTGGAAGCATGAATTCCCTTTAAATATGGGCTATTCATCATAGGAATTGTGCAAGGAAATAGGGGTTCCCAGAGCTGCATAATTGGCTAAGTGTTGGCCAAGAGCTTTCTTGTGAGCTGAGAGAGTTGAGCATACTTGTGCAAAATTGGTCTAGTGAGAACAAGCTTTGTATCTTAACTCATATTTATGATATATGAAATATAGATAGCGAACTTTGAGTGGTGGATTTCCCCATATACATATTGTGTTATGTGCCATTGATTTATCTTCTTGTTCATATTATTTTTCATTGATCCATTGGCTTCCACTAGTTAAAGGTAGAAGTAGATTCTTGTCCTATGCTTTAGTACATTGCATGAGATTGTGAATCTACAGGAAAATATACATCATATCAGAGCTAAGACAGTATACTAGATGAGATTTCAAAGTTTTGATTTTCGGGTTACAGGTGAAATTCAAATTAGCAATACACACTTTAGGATCAGCAGATGGTGTTCTACATTTGCGGCTCTAATATGCCTTGGAAGGCAGCTCAAATGTTATAGCATGGAGGGACATAATGGAGGATTCTTTAGAGGATAATGGCCTGAAGTAATTCGTTGATCAAGAAATTCCTAAGCCAACAACATCATATGTATAGAATTTGGTCAAATGGAAGAAGTGTGTGGTGAAGATGAGGTGGATAATCCTTAAGGGAGCTCAAGACCACATTGTCTTGAGTCTCCATGGAAAGGAAACTCTGTATTCTATGTGGAAAAGTTAATGGACTTGCATCATAAAAATAGTGACCAAAGGAAATTGACATTGAAGGAAAATCTTAAAAAAATCAAAATGGAGAAAGCTGAGATGATTCCAAAATACTTGACAAAGTTCACTCAGTGTGTGATGAACTTGGAATTGTTGGAATCATGGTTGTCGATGATGATATGGTGAGCATTTCTCTTCTAGGACTCCCAAAGAGTTCGCATAGTTATCAAGACTCTATCAATGATCAGGCAAAGGTACCAGATTGGGAATGACTATGGTCGGATTTGATGCAGGAGGAGATCAAGATGAACACTAGGGATGGCTCTTCAACAAGGACTGATGATGAAGAGAGTTGTGCCTTAGAGCTTAAAGTGAAGAAGGGGAAAGGGAAATATCCCTATTCCAAATCGAATTCTTATAATGGAGGTAAGAAGCAAGACATGACAAAAGTTAAGTTCTTTCATTGTCATGAGCTGGGCCATTTTTGAACAAATTTTCCACTCAAGAAGTCCAAGAATAAGTCCTTAGGAGGAGGAGTGGGTGAAGCTTTGGCCTCTAAATTTGAATTGGAATTTTCCTTGATTGCATGCATGGTATCATCAATGATGGGAAGTGTATGGTACTTAGACAATGCAGCTTCATTCCACATGAATGACAAAAAAGAGTTATTCAGTGACTTGGAGGAGAAAGATCTCCATATGCATATCGAGATGGGTGATGACAGGAAATGGAGTGTTACTAGATTGGGCATGATCACTTTTCAGAGGGAGCATGGAGCTCCAATCACCTTGAAGAATGTTATGTATGTGTCGAGGCTGAAGAATAACTTAGTATCTATTGCCATACTTGAGGATAGAGGCTATAATGTGATCTTCTCGAAAGAAAAGGTGTTCCTTCGACACATAGCCATGAGTCAAGTAAAGAAGATAGGGATTCAGGTGAAGAATCTCTATAAGATGGAGGTAGAGGAGTGTGCTGCTTTGAGCACAAAAGAAGAAAGGGTGTGAAGCCCAGATCTTGGAAAGTTGTGGTATAGGCAATTGGTCCACTTCCATTATGGGGCTTTGAAGATATTGTGACAGATCTCTACTGATCTTCACAAAGGTACGCTTGAGCAAGTTGATACATCCAAGGGGCATACTTTAGGAAAATACACCAAGTATTCCTTTCATGATAGAGATAGTCAAGCATAGGCTATTCTAGAGCAAGCCAATTTAGATGTGTGTGGACCATTCTTGGTAGCATCCATAGCCAAACATAGGTATTATGTTATATTTGTTGATGAATTTTCTCAGAAATGTTGGATATCTTTCATGCAAATAAAGGATCAAACTTTCACAAAGTTTTGTGAGTTTAAAGCATTGGTGGAGAAAGAGTCGGTAAGAAGGTTAAAGGTATAGAAAGTGATAACATTGGTGATTATGTCTCAAATTAGTTTAAGAACTTTTGCTTAGTGGAAGGGATTAAACAGGAGTTGACGACACCCCATAACCCTCAGCAAAATGGGGTGGCCAAGAGGAAGAACAAAAGCATAGTAGGGACAGGGAGGGCGATGTTGCGTGATCAATTCCTACCACTACCCTTGTGGGTTGAGGCATGTAACACGAAGGTTTATGTTCAGAACCATAACACACATCAGATACTTGAGATGAAGACACTAGAGGAGGCTTATTCCAGTAAGAGGCTAGATGTTGGTCACTTCAGGATTTTTGAGTGATCAGTATATTGTCATGTGACCAAAGATGAACTGAAGAAACTTGAGTTGACAATAGAGTTGGGGATATTTGTGGGGTACATTGATACACTTCACAACTATCAGGGGTACTTTCTGATTAGCACGATGACAATGGTTCGTAGGGATGTTAGATTTGATCAAGAGATGACCATGCAATTTTACCTTGAGATGGAGATTAAGCTACATGCAGATGAGGAGCTTTTAGCTCCTAAGATTGAGGAGCCTTAGATTGATGTGGAGTAACCACATGCAGAGGATCTGGAAGTGGAGACATCTAGTCAGGTAGAGTCTTCTAGAGAGGGAAGAAAGTGCACCAGAGAGGTTGACATATTATTAGATGATGCAAGGGAGAATGTGGAAGCACCCACTTCTTAGTGCAGGCAGAGGAGGTCACCTGAGAGGTACACTGGATACATGGCTTTGATGGGTGAATGTGTTGTGACAAAGCCATCTCCCTTTAAGGAAGAACTGTAGTAGCCGATTTGGGTTGATGCCATGGTAGAGGAGTATGAATCCGTAGTTCATAATAGTGTTTGGGATGTGGTCCCGAGATTGGAGGACAAGTCAGTGGTGAGCTCCTGTTAGCTTCACAATATAAATCAAGCTACATATGGTAGTGTGGAAAAGAATAAGGATATATTTGTGGCTCATGGCTTTTCACAGGTAGAGGGGATTGAATATGATGATACCTTTTCTCCTGTTGCAACATACTTGTCGATCAGATCTATATTCAAACTATCAACACAGATGGATTGGAAGATACATTAGATGGATGTGAAGACAATCTTATTTAATGGAATGATTGAGGAAGAGGTATAAATAAATAATCTTGAAGGTTTTGAGACCTTTTCCCACGAATCACATGTGTTCCAGTTCAAGAGAGCATTGTATGGGATGAATAAAGCACCCCATGCTTGGTACACCACAATAAATAACTATTCCACCAGGTTAGGCTTCACGAAGAGTGAAGTGGATGTGAACCTATACAACATAATGGTGGAAGGTAAGTTTTTTATCATTGTACTTTATGTTGATGATCTCATACTGTTAAGTAATGATCAACTGATCAAATATTGCAAGGAGGACCTTGCAGGAAAGTTTGATATGAAGGACATGTGGTTCATGCATTACTTTCTTGGCATGGAGGTATGGCAGGGAGATGGGGAGTTGTTTGTGTTTAGGGCAAGTATGCTAATGAGATACTTAGGAGATTTTGCATGGAGAGAAGAAAACCCATGGATACTCCTCTAGCAAGTAACTACAGGAAGGAGGATGCTACTTTAGGGGAAGAAGTGGAAGCTATTGTTTACAGGTAGCTTGTGGGTTCACTCATGTACTTGGTGAACACACGAATGGATGTGTGCTATGAAGTTAACCAACATAGTCAAGCAATGGTTAGGCCTACCATGTTGTATTGGAAGGAAACAAAGCATGTGTTGAGATACCTTAGGGGCACTTCTCACAATGGACTATGATACATATGGACAAAGGGAGTGAAAATTTAAGGCTTCACCAATGGAGATTGGGTAGGGACTCCATTTGACCAGAAAAGCACATCAGGAGGGATCTTCAGTTTGGGTTAGTGACAGTTTCTTGGTACAACAGGAAACATTGATCGGTTGCACTCAGTTCAACAGAGGAAAATTACATGGCTGCAAGTCAAGCAACATGTGAGGTCATCTGGATGAGGAACATCCTGGTTGGGTTGTTTGGTTAGCAGATGGATCCAACTGTGATTTATTGTGATAATCATAGTTTTATCAAACTCTCTAAAAATATAGTTTTTCATGATTGGTCCAAGCATATTGATATCTGATATCATCATCTCAAACAATGTGTATTGAGGCAGATTATGTTGTTGGAGTACATTCGAATGGAGGATCAAGATGCTGTGATATTGACAAAGGAATTGTCAAGATGTAAATTCGAGTTTCGCAGAGATAGGATCGGGGTAGCTGATAATCCCTTTCTTGTTGAGAGGGTGTGTTGAGAAATGGAAACAAGAAATTCCAGTTTAATTTGTCCTTGAATTAAAATGAGAATTAAAATCAAATTCTATTCTCATAGAAACTTGTAAATAGTTAAATAAGTTTAATTAACTTAATTAGTTTAGGAATTTTTATTTGGAAGTCCTTCTAAAGTCATGTATATGTTCTCCATAAGTTTTAGGGTTCCAAGATGAGTTTAATTGTGAGTTCTAATTAGATAACTTAGTTTGCTTAGTTATGTTCAATTAAATTAGTTGCAAACTATTTATGGAACTAATAGAGAGTTAACAGTTAGTTGGTACACTAGTGCATCCAAATGTGTCACTCTAGTTAACTAAAGATTCCCTCATCAGAAACTCATGCATGTTGATTCTGAGAAAGACCGAGTTGAGACAAGAGTGCAGGGACAATGTACTATCAGTTGTATGATTTACTGAGTCATATAGAGCATGCATGTAATCAGAGAAGGACCTATTTTTGGATTAAACAATTTTGGAAGAATTAATTTCGTTTAAATACATGTTATTAATCATAGGAATTGTGAAAGGAAATAGGGGCTTGGAGAGCTGCAAAATTGGCTAAGTGTTAGCCAAGGGCTTGGTTGCGAGCTGAGAGAGTTGAGAATACTTGTGTGGAATTGTTCTAGTGAGAACAAGCTTTGTATCTTCACTAATATTTATGATATATGCAATACAGATAGTGGGGTTTTGAGCAGTGTCTTTCCCCAGATACATATTGTGTTATGTGTCATTGATTTATCTTCCTCATGTTCATATTGTTTTTCATTGATCTATTGGCTTCCACTAGTTGAAAGTAGAAGTAGATTCTTGTGTTGTGCTTTAGTGCATTGCATAAGCTTATGAATCTACAGGAAAATCTACACCTCCCACATTTACCCAAGTTAACCAGTTCACTAGGGTAAATACATGACAAGAGGCTACTACAATCTGATTCAATATCTTAGGTCACCTTAAGGAAGTAGAACTGACACAGCACAATAAAGCTAACTTTCTTCAGATGCCAAAGAACCTACAAGAGCCAACGAACCATTCCAGATGATCAACCCCTGCAATAACTTCACACTTCATTTCCCTAGAGCCATAGTCTCTCCCATGACATGGGAATGTATGTGAATGGGGCCCTCCAGTCACTCTCACATCATGGGCATGCAAGCGACCGGGGTCCTTTTCAGCTAGTTCTAAGCTTGTGGCCTAGGATTTTGTGCCACTTTTTCAAAGTTGGGACTCAGACCACTACCCTAAACTCCATGAAACTTGTAGGAATGAAAATTAACATCAAAGCAATGGTACTAATGGAAATACTTGAACAAAGAATTGAATGGACCTCTACTAGCCATGACAGGAATTTTGTCAAACATGTCACAAATATGAATTGTAGAGGTCATAAAAATAGATCTAAGCAAAGGGGTCTCATACTTATCTAAGAATCACTAAGAAGCATTGATGCCTTTTCACATTAGTTGCACTATCATCTATAAGGTCATATATTCATTATACATTCATTTAAAAATCAAAAGATGATGAGAGCCATACATCATCATTGTCATAAAACATGATCATAACTAGCATATAACCAACATAAATGTCAAGGATACCTCACCATAAATGTATCATATAAACCAATATATTTGCTCATAAAATACGAAGGAGAAATAGTTCTCATTAATGAATGAAAAATCCAACTTGGTATGGGACTACCACATTCCACCTCATCATAGATTGGCTAAGCTAAGTCTCTCTTCAACCAATCACCCCCATGCCATATTCTAGTCATGAATATGGGACTTATCACCAAAATCAACCAAGGCTTCTTGAGGCTACACCACCTCAACCTCAACAATAAAACGAGGCTTTACTGAAATCCCCACCGAAACACTAGGTCATAAACAATAAACATACAATAACAGGATTTTCCACAATCCTCATTAGAACACTAGGCCAAAAACAAGCATGGATGCCAACAGATCTCTTCACCTACACTGTGATGAATTTTTCAATCCCAACCTCTTGACTTTACCGTGTATCCCACCATTACCGGTCAAGGGATTCCTAGGCCTACGAGGTCAACCCTCTGGGGTTTAACCTGTATCCCATCCTGGGATTCGTAGGTCCATTCAAGGGTACTCACCACTGAGATTTACCGTGTATCCCTCCATTACTAGTCAAGGGATTCCTAGGCTCAATCAATGTTTTCACATTCAAGATTTACTTTGTATCCCATCTTGGGATTCCTAGGCCTTCTGAATAATCCTCGGAACACCCCACTCAACTTTGAGTCCATCTGACAATCCAACTTAACCACATACAACAAAATACACCAAACCATGGCTGCCCAAAAATGGAAAGGCTAGGCTAAAAAACATTATCACACCTGGGAAAACCCATGCCCATGACAGAAAGAGAACCAAGAACACACATGCATAACCATGCATGCTAAAACTAGTAAGGAAATCATACATACAAATTGACACATGCGAAAAATCCCACTTTAGTCACTAGATCCTGCTCTTCCTTCCTTGATAGTTGCCTCCTCTTGCCTTCTTTTCCTTTATTGATCGAATGCTAAAGTTCTCCAAGAAAACTCTGTGTCCAAAAGTGTGTGTGAGAGAGAACAAATAGAGAGGTCCAAAACTAAACTAACCAAAAGCCATGAATTGATCCTTCAACATCCATTATTTTCCTTCATTTTGATCCTCACATGCAACCTATGACCTTTCGCCTTCCTTTTCTCCTAATTTCCATTATTTTCATAAATAAATGTCAATTAATGCCATTTTCCTTTCCAAAGAATTTTCCATTTCCTTTTCCAATTTCCTTAGCCATAATAAACCAAATGAATGCCCACACTAGGATGGTTTTCCCAACATTCAACTTTGAAGAAGTGTTCCATAACCATGTTTATTATTTTTTCTTTATTAACTTTTATTACATGGAATTTTCACCAGGGTTGTTACACTTTACTTTCTATACTTGTAGTATTCATTGACAAATACACCCATGCAATATACACAATAACAAAAGCATAATGTTAATTTGTCCATATAGGGTTACCATGGAAACTTAGATGATCGAATCCTAGGGTTTTCAGGTGCTAACCCTACACCAAGGGACCCATATACAATTCATCAACCTCAGACATGCATATCAACTTTTCATGTGCCCTATATTCTACACAAACCCTAAAAGACCAAGGGTTAGGTTTCTTGTGAGGGAACCAGGTTAGGGTTTCTATATGACTAGGGTTTTAATTATGACGAAGAAATTTTTAGATATCAATACCAATATCAATAATTTTAACAACAAACTATAGAGCCATACACTCAACCAACAAAATTTCGTGTTGGATACTTAATAAAATATGCTAGACATACCTCAAGGTTACATATGCTTGTCACAGTGACCCGCTATTCTGGATGCGATGTTCTTTTTATCGCTTTTCTTTAATGTGTGCATCAACTCAAGATAGTTTTTTACCTTATCTATAAACTGACCTCTTCTTACTTCAGGATCAGTATGCTACTACTCTATTGCTAGCTCATTAGTGATGCAAAAATATAAATAACTATCTAGAATGATATCTCTTCTACCCAAGAATTTCTTGAAATGACTGTCAACAAAACTACCTTGTACTGATTCGTTTTATTACTTCCAGCTACTGATGCAATGACAAATCTTTCTAAGGTGGCACAAAATTTAATATTTCTAAATATTTAGTGATAGGATGACAACAAACAAAACCTTCATTCAAAGAGATCATTGTCACAATGACCCTACATACTACCTCTAATTTTCTCTCTTCAAAATTAATAAATTGTTTCTTCTCTACTTGAAACATTGTGATGCACAAGTCCCACAAAGCTGACTGATACAGGTGCAAAAATATTCCTTATACACGAAAATTTCTTCAAAATATTTACTTGAGTATTATAATGAGTTAACACAAAATTGTCTTGCACAAAATGTTGTGACATTACCACTACTTGTAGATTGGTTCTTGCCATAACATGACAAATTATATTATTATACTCTTGAATTAGGGCTTTTAAATATAGGCCCTTATTCTTGTTGAAAACTTTATAGATCTACACTAAAAAATGATTCCAAAAATAATACCATTGTAAATTCAAATAGATGTACCTTTCAATAAAGGTTTAATCATTGATTTTCACATACTCGAACTGTGTATTTTATATGCCAAACTTGTCACAAAACCTACACAAAGATACTTGTCTTCTTATGCCACTTACACAAGTCAACGAATTCTAACTTGATCAATGGCGACTATAGCTTTTAAGATAAATAAAACGTGCCTTTAAGAGATTCTATCTGGGTCTCTTTTTATTAGAACTAGAATAGGAGGCTTGGCTCTGTTTTCAAGATGTTTGATGCTTCAATTTATGTCCTTTTGAAGTGTGTTTATACCTAGAACAAGAGGATATCTAGACTTGTTTCTTTATAATATTAAAATTACTCCTTATAGATTTCCAATTAGGCCATTAACCCATATTTTATTTGAGACTAATGAGAGAACCGATCAGCACTTGCAATGTGAAAATCTAAACAAGGAACTTGCTCAAAATTTTGATGTCTTGATGCATAGGTGTAGAGTATTGTTTTCAATTCTTTCAACAAGACTTAAGATCAGAATGAGGTCATAATACACTCAATCTTGGATCTCTTTTCTGCAAAGGTGCATCCTCTTTCAATAGTTCTTTCAACTCTCTTTGAAAAGTTCAAAATGGAAAACCTTTTAGTGCTTCCAAAATAGGATCATCCACATTCCTTTCAACTTGAGACTATGATCACTCAAAACATATCCAGAACGAAGGCTTGATGTATGAATTTAGGATCCTTTCATATGCAGGTGAGATTTATGTATCTCAATCCTCTTGTAACAATACTAATTCTTATAATGAAATTCGGTCTTGAATTCTTATGTATATGTATAGAGAGAGGATCTTGGTCATATTCAAATTAGAAAGGACGAATTTATTCTAGGATTTACAATAAAGGTTTATTCTCATAATACTACTAATACTCAGAACCTTTTGAGGAATATTTTGTTGGAATTATGGTAGATGTGTTGTCCTTGATGGCAACCTGCATACAGGTTAGTTAAGAAATGATAAAGTGATGTATGATGGAAACTCACTTTGTAACAGGTTTGTTCAAAGGTAGCAGAATAATGCCACAAAAGAATAAGATGAAGGGACAAAGGATTACATGTCAAAATCAAGAAATTGAGGAAAGAGAATGTTTTAAGTTGTATACGGTAGTTAACCTAGTCCAAGTTGTGTATACACACAGGTACACAACACAAAAGGTGTGTATACTTATGCATGCAGTTTCACCGAAGGAAAAGCACATATGGGATGGAAAATTAAGGTTAAAGAATACCAAGGGTCCATACCATGGTATTAGTCCACAATATTGGGTGGAATAACTGTTACTTGATCTCGTCTAAGAATACCATAGGTTATAAGTGTTGTTTTGGTGCATGGTATTAACAAAGGCTATAGTATATAAGGAGGAGAAAATCAAAGGGATAAGTGTGCAATTAATGAAAGTATTATGAAGAGTTAGGTCAAAAGAAAATATGCATGTTATGGTTTTTTGATGCTTTGCTTGATCTGAGCTAAGTATGCACCTGAGTGTTTGATGATGGATGAGATCTAATGGTGGATCAGGATCATGAGACCTGAAATGAGTTATCATTGTATGATCTGATAATGGATAGGGTAGATTTGAGTGCTAACACATGTTTTATCATTGAAATTCTATGACCTGGGTATATTTGAAGTCTTGAATAACTGCGAAGTTAAAAGTCATTATTTGCATAGCTATACATAGGTTTTCCATAGTGAATGCGTGTATGCACGTGGATTCAACACATCCAAGTAGCATATTCAGAGGAAAGCCTTGTTTTTCAGAAATGACTGATCTAATTTATCAGTGTTGTTGTTTGTCAATGATGTCTTCCTTAGATCTGAATTTAAACTAATTGTATAAGGAGATTCAGTTTGGTTGATTAATTGATTGAGTAATAAGGGTGATCTTTTCTACTATTTGTTTAGAACTTTGTAACATGACAGTAGATCTTTAAAATTTCTTTGGGTAGTACAATTTTTGGTACATAAGTTTTATGATTTAGTATCTTTAGAGATTTACACAGGTTGGGTTACAAAAAGCAGTGTATACATGCAGGTTGTCCTCATCGAAGTAGCATATACATTCTGACATGTGCCTTTTTAGGTTGCAATTGGCTTGGGTTGTTGATGCAATGTTCTAGGTTCAACTCTGTGTTCTGGTGATAGTGATCTAACTGTTCATATTGATTGATTGTGTTTTTTTAGAGTTTATGGGTTTCAGTGATTGGTTGATGCAGTTGTATTTGATGGTTGTATTGCAATGGTGATTGATTTTGATCTTTAATGTTACTGATGGGTCCAGTCTGAAAATTTGATGAAATGTAGCCTACATCTTGTGTTGATGTATACCAGGAATATCCAGTATGAAAATTTATGAAATGTGGTCCATGGAGGAAGAGTGAACTTAGTAGTCTTCTATAGGCCAGTGCCTAAGTACTAGTAAACATATCAGCCAGTACAAGAGCTAGGGGGTTGGAGCTCCCTTCTAGTAGAAGCTGGAAAATAAGTGAAGGTTGTAGCCTTCAGCAGGTAGATGCCTGCATACTGGAAAAAGTCTACACCAGTACAAAACTTGTAAACAATTTTAATAAGAAGATTGAAGACTGAGACGACAACAACGATGGTTTCTTCCCACATTGGGTTTCCACCTAAAAAATCTTGGTGTTCATGTGTGTTTCTTATGTGTGTTGATTCTGTTCTTACTGCATCTATTTACTACTTAGTAAATGCATCACACTTTGATTTAAGTTCAACTAACAACGAATTAGTTGTTATATAAGATTATTATGTATACGTTGGTTTCATTTATTAAAGGTCTGGACATATGCTATTTGGTTTCTGTAAAATAACGTATATACTTTGAAAAGGAAAATTATTATTGTGAACGTAAAAACACTGATTCAACCCCACCCCCCCTCATAATTTCCCAACAAATTTGAAAATATTTTCAAGATGATAGATAATAAGAAAACCTTATGATTTCTTGCATTAACTAAAATAACATGATATTTTGAAGACTTCAAATATTGTAAAATTACCTCATACCTTTGCTTACTTTATCAAGATTCTTGGAATTTCTTGATCTCCTCAAATATCCTTTTGTTCCATTAACATCAGAGTCCCTAAGCTCTTGCTTTTCTTAAGTGAGTCTGAGGTTATGTCACAGAGAAGATGGTTAATAGAATGAGCCCAAAAATTCACTTCCTTGTTTGATAGGTTCATTTTAGGGAGAGAAGGTATTCTATCTATTCATTCATCAATAAAAGTGCTTATATCCCTCCAAAAACCCTTACTCCTTTCTCTGTATACTATCAACCTTATTTCTACAATTAGAGCTAGTAATTATGCTCTGATTTGTGTTCTTCTCACCTTCACAAATTTAGACTAGGGAATTCACTCTGCTTGAGATGAAATGGTGCAAATTTGATCTTATTTTATTCCATCACTTCAAAACTTAGCTCTTCTACGACGTTGAGAAATCTAGGGTAGCGAGGTACATTAAATATTAACTTCATTTATCTTTAATCTTTGACACTTTCTTAAGATTTAGATCCTTCCATGTATTTGGTTATGGATCAATGTGATGGGTGGATCATAGATTTATATCCCAATACAATCATCATAGATTCATAAGTTGTGTTGGATAGAACATATAGGCCATTCGATCATAACTTTGGTCTATAGAGATAGAGAGACAGGTAGGGTTAGGCTATACACCAGGGACATGCTATCCCACCTAGGCTTGGTAACCCATATTCACTAACCCCAAATACAAGGAGGGTGTAAAATACCATATATTTGATAAATTCGTGGTATAAGTCAATTAAATCTTTTAGGAAAAATAAGAGCCTATAATCATATTCCCATGTTAAACTAAGCCTTTACACAATTTGTGCCCATGATAAGTCAACCATCTACTACTTTGTGTCCCTATCCCACTCCACTATACACTACCACACTCCTAAATTAGGTGCTAGTTACTCCTCCTTCAATGCATAATCACAACAATTTGTGATTATCATGAGAATTTAAGTATATATGCGCGTAATGTCACTGATGGGATGTATGAATTATCTTCCCCACATATCCCATCAATGATTATAACCTTGAATGGGTTAGCACTGGTATATCTCATCATCTCAAAATGTATTGGTAGATGAAAATTTACAATTTCTGTCATCATCACTTCACACGATCTCATAGGCGACCCTTTCTACAGATTATATGCATAAATTTATGGAAGGCCATCCCCTCTACCTATCCTATTATTGATGGTGACAACACATGAATAAAGGACAATTGATAGATATTTTTTGATAATATCTACTACTTATAAATTTTCCTCTATTCACTAGTTGTCACAATCAATCATAGCCTAGGTAGAGGGGATGGCCTGTGAGATATTCATGCATAAAATTTGTAGAAGGGGTCATCTATGATACAGTGTGAAGTGATGATGATAAACGTGGTAAATTTTCATCTTCCGAGTCATTTTTAGATGATGATGACAAACTAGTGCTATCCTATTCAAGGTTATAATCATTAATGAGCGATGTGGGGAGGACAATTCATACATTCCCTCATGGACATTACACCCATATGTACTAAAATTATCATCATAATCACAAACAATTGTGAATTTACAACTAATATATGTTAGAATTTTGTTAGACTAATATAGAATAGAAATGAAACCAATATATATATTAGTTACAATAAATATAATACAAAATATTGGATATATGAGTATTGAAGCCTCCTATTGCACTAGCTAGTGCAGATCTAGCTATGTTCTGAGCTTGTCCAACTTCAAAATAAACTTGAATTTTTTTCTTCAAAACCTTTCTAACAACTTCCTTGGTCGTGATAGCATCACACACCACTGATTTTCCATGCCCTTCAATCCATTTCATAGTTCAAGGTTTCTTGTCTAGAGAGAAATTGCTAGAAACACTCAGTAACATCTATGTCATGAATCTCATTTTTAAGGAAATAAATAATATTCTTCACACCCTTGGATACCATATTCATCCCCATCGCACCCTTAGTAAATCAATTTGGTCAAATAATCTATGTAAATCCTTTGTTTATTTACAATGTGGCCTAATAACTTGCTACAAAAAATATCATTTAATAGGATTGACATAAATTATATATAATATATGTCTTTTAAAATCTCCCCTAACGTGTTTCAAGTAATATTATCTCAATTTAGAATACATTGTGAAACTATCTTCGATAGTTAGTCATCACCTTTCAAATCATGTTCTCAAAAGCATGCTGCATTTGCCTTTGAAAAGTGGAACTAGCATTCATTATCCCAAAATGAATTTGAACATAAGTGTATGTTCCTGTTGAAGGCCCCAAAAATTTGGTCTACAACAAGGGGGATACCCGCCCGGTCCAGACCTTGGTTGGCAGCTCCTTATTCGTTTGGCATAGCGGGTCCGACTGGGGATATGGGACCAGTTTCTCAATTCAGTGTGTGTGTGTGAGAAAGATGGGTATTTCTGTTCTAAATGGAATACTTCTATTTTAATTCTAATCTAATGCTATGATGTTGTATTCTAATAAACAGAAAAACATCAAAATTTATGCTAACCTGGGGTGTGATCTTTCTTCTATGCAATCTAAAAAGATTTCAAACAATAATTGGTAATAAAGATCATTCAGCTATTAAAAGAAAAGAATTCAATAAAGATGAACTACTTCGTATAAGAAGTTAGACGAAACAATTATGAAAAACTTATCGCATAAATGAGCTATTCATACACTAGGCATAAATAAATAGCTATCACCGTACAAAAGTGCCAAATGATAACTCAGGCATCCACACTACAATATATAAACAACTGAAAATGGAATATCACTTTAACGCATAAGCAGAAACGGTTAGGAGATAAAAGTACCATTTATAACTAGTCCTACTCATGAGCTTCAAGCAATAATTGATTTATCTCTCCTTGTTTTAACATCCACTAAGAGTACAGAAGTGCAACATCGGTAGCAAGTATCAAATGAAAATATCAAATAAACCCTGTTCCATTCATTCATCAAAACCTCCTCTGAGGGTGCAAAAGTGCATGTTCTGAGGACAAGTTTTTTGATAAATTTCTGCTGTTGGCATTATGATTCTGGCTTGGCACTATGGTACAGGTGTTGTACTTGATGGCAACTCACTCAAGTGGCAGATCTCTGTTCAGGATCTCAGAATCATAGAAAATAAGATACCTGTAGGTGATCTTAAGAGAAGCTGCGGACCCATAGGTACGCCAACCAAGAAGTGCAGACATACCCGCAGGTGCTCCGTTCAGAAGGTGCAGACCCCAGTTCACTTACTCCAATGCAGAAAAGCATGCACATTTGGGAATTCTTATGTTTGGCCCTTGATATTTAGCTCGTCGTTCATGATCCTATGGTTTTGGTCCGTTGTATAAGATCTAAATTATTGAACCCCGGTTTGGATCCCTTGTATTGGTTTACGATGGTTTTGCCCCATGGTTTGAATAAGGGCTTGCCTATAAAAAGGAAAGGAGATCTCTTGGCTAGATACTTGTGAAATTTCAATATCTTAAGATTTGAAATTTTGTGTAATCGGTTTTAAAAGCTAGATCTAAATCAAGGTGAAATCTGTAAAGTGTAAGGCAGATCTGTTGATAGGGAGTGATCTATTGGGCACGTGATTAGATCTGTGGATCTGACAATCTATGGTACATTGGAGGACTGTTAATTTGGCTCTATTTGGAGGTCTATAGGCGATCCACAGCTCAGGTGCAGAGGTACGCAGGGCAGCAGAAGGCATAGTGCGGAGGTACACAGTGCATCAGAAGGCGCAGGTGTGGAGGTACGCAGTGCGACAGAAGGTTCAGTTACATGGGTACGTAGAGAAACAGAAGGATCAGGTGCGGAGGTGTGTTGTCAGGCAGACAGTGCAGGTGCGGATCTCGGCAGTGGTACGCAGACCACAAGACAGATCATGTGCAGATCTGCACAGTCTAGGCACAGAAGAACTGCGGATATCCACAGGCTGCTATTGGTGAAGTTGCAGACCCCTTTTGAAATAATTATTCGCTGCATTTTATCTATTGCTGCAGAGTTCTGGGTTTAGACTTCTGGTATTACTTTTCTGTTTACATCATTTTGAGAAGTTGGGTGATTCATTGGTTGATTGTATAAGGAGATTGGGTGATTCACATGTACTTGATGATTATTTGATCTTCTTGGATCCAGTCTAAAAATTAATGAAATTTGGTCCTCAAAGAAGTAGAAGAGCTAAGGGGGTTGTAGCTCCCTTCCAGGAGAGACTGGAAAACGAGAGAGGGTTGTAGGTCTCTGTAGGTTGCAGCCTGCGTACTGGTAAAAGACTGCACCAGTACAAAATCATTGTAAAAGAAGTTTCTAATTGAAAGAAGATAGAGACATATTGCAGCAGGTGGTTTTCACCCACACTGGGTTTCCACCTTATATCTGGTGTTCTTTGGTGTGATTATCTAATTTTCTTATTCTTGCTCATTATTATATGGTACTGACATACAAACTAACGATCAATATATGAATAATAAATTAATTGAAAAAGAATTTGATAATACTGATTCACCCCCCTCCTCTAAGTATTATTTCCAACAATTGGTATCAGAGCAGGTCCTTTTTGAAGAATCTTGATCGCTTGAAGGAAGTTCTATCATCATGAGCAACTACGAGAGGGAAGCATCAATCAGGCCACCGATTTTTTAATGGGACAAACTTTGTATATTGGAAGGTAAGAGTTACTGCCTATCTTCAATCTCTTGGTATAGAAGTCTGGGATATCATAGACACAGGGTATGCTTTTCCATCAACAACTCCTACAGATCCGGCTGAGAAGAAAAAATATGAAACAAATTCAAAGGCAGTCGATACTCTTCTAGGTTGTCTATCTCAATTAGAATTCGTGAAGGTTATGCAGTATAAATCCACAAAAGAAATATGGGACAATATTGTTCTGAGCTATGAAGGAGATGATCAGGTAAAACGAACAAAACTTCAAACCCTCAGAATTCAGTATGAAAATATCAGAATGCACAACGATGAAAGTGTGGCTAACTATTTCCTTCATGTAGATGAGATTGTTAATTGTATGAAAAAATTGGGTGAAGAAATAAAAGAAGTTGTTGTGGTTGAAAAAGTTCTAAGATATTTGTCCCCTAAGTTTGAATCTAAAGTTTCTGGAATAGAAGAAAAGGAGAATCTTCGAAACCTTACCATGTCACAGCTACACGGGATTCTAATTGCTTATGAAATGAGGAAAGGAGGACCATCAGACAGGAGAGAAGCAGCTTTCAAGGCTTCAGGTAAAGGAGACTACTATGAGTTAGGACATGCGTCAGAAGAGGAAGAAGAATCAAATTTTGTCAAAAACCTTCAATGGGGTACTGGAAGATTCAGAGGTAAGTTACCTTTCAAATGTTTTTCTTGTGGAAGAGTAGGTCACTATGCTGCCAAATGTCCTCATAAGGATAAAATTGAGAAGGGAAAGGAACCTGTTAGATGGAACAAGAAACAGAATGCAAATAAGAAAAGTTATTGCACTCATGAAGATAGTGATGGACTATCAAATAGTGATGAAGATGAACGAGGTAATAACTATAAGCTTTTAATGGCTTTTGAAGATGATGATTACATGGATGCTATAGATGTGGATGGCTTTTATGAAGAGATTTCTACACTCAAGACATGTTTAGAAGAAAAGAATGTGATCATTGATACTCTGCAATTTCAACTTGATGAAAAAGAAAAATTTCTTGAGAAATTAGAATGTGAAATTGTTGGCCTTAGAAAAGAAATTAAGAAAACAAAGGCTCTTAATCTTAAATTTGTTAAAGGATCTAAAACTCTGGATGAGATTATCAATGTATAGCATTCTCCACTAATCAATACAGGTCTGGGGTATAATGGAGAAACATCTCAAGCATCCACCTCAAAGAGTTATCTCAATGTAGCAAGAAGGAATGAGCAAAAGCCCAATGGAGATCACCAGGTAAAACAGGGATGAATTACATCAAGAATAAACAAAGACTACCAGGTAAATTAGGGGTAATCCAGCTTAAGGATGAACAAAAGCTACAACCATCCACAGGTAAAATCTTCTCAATTTGCCTCAAGAATGGATAACAATAGAAAGTACAACCATTTGGCAGGTAGATTTGATAATCGCAGAAGTTTCTTCAATGGCCAATGTTTCTCTTGCCATAACTTTGGCCACAAAGCAGCTCAATGTGTTGCCTATAAAACAATCATGACTAGAGAAGCTCAAAAACAAAGAAATATGACTAGGATCACGAAAAGGAATTATAACAACTTTTCGGCCCTTGAAAATGAAATTGAATGCTCTATTTGTAATAACTTTGGTCATGAAAATTCTGAATGCAGGAGCAGGTTTCGGCAGACAAAGGAACAAGCTTCAAGTACCAGAACATGGAGAATAAAGGAACCACAACCAGAAAGATGTGGGATAGCTTTTTATGCAGAAGGATAGGAAAATCAATGGTACATCGACAGCAGATGTTTGAAGCATATGACAGGTGATAAAGAAAAAATTGAATCATATAATGCTTTATAAAAGGGAAAGAAAGTTTCTTTTGGAAATGATACCCCTGCAGCCATAAAAGGAAAAGGCACTGCTCAGTTGAAAGAAAAGGTCAAAGATGGAAATGTTTTGTATGTTGATGTCTTGAAGCATAATCTACTAAGTGTCAGTTAGATGTGTGATCAAGGAACCGAGGTAATATTTAGATCAAATGGATGTAGTGTTCATGATCTTGATACAGGAAAAACAGTGATCAAAGGTAGAAGAACTCCAAATAATCTATACATATTTGAAGAGGGACAACAACAATGCTATTTGAGCAAGGATGATGAACATTGGTTATGGCACCGGAGGTTGGGGCATCTAAAATTTTCACAAATAAGGAAAGCATGCAAATACCAGGCAGTTCGTGGT
>APFE030545734.1:0-26743 GCA_000404065.3 Pinus taeda
TTTCGTTGATTTGTGTTTTCAAAAGAAAAGTTTCGTTTCCTTACCATTAGTTGCATTAGGTTGTTTGATTGCTTGAGTCCGTTTTGTTTGATTGAAAAATTCCTAACCTTCTCATAGTTAGAATTCATCGAACGAAATGATGTTGTTCGGCATGTAGTTTGCATCTAAGTAATTCTGAGAGATCATACGGTAGGACCTAAAATCAAAACTTAATTCAAGATCAACCGCAAAATAAACCAAATTTATCTAAAAATGCATTGGAACTTAACACAAATATCTAGAGGTCTAGGCTAGAGACGTGCTCCGGCGTCGTTAAACCTAGTCACTCTTGTTTTCGCATTAAGGTTGGGTGATTCCTCCTGGTGTAATTCAATTGTGGTGTAGCACGGATTTGGGCTCCCACGTACCATCGCGTATATATGGGGAGACTCCACTAGGTTTGCATCCTTTATCCATAGGAAGCCGAGTCTGCCGCCTTGTGAACCATAACACACCGAACACAGCATTCAGGAAGATTGACTGCAGTACGGAAAGTCCTTGGTTCTCATACAATTGCCAAGGTGTATAAGCAGTTTTACGGATTGCTTGGTAAACCTTTTGCTTAGAATCTCTAGAGCAGTCACTTTTGATCCTTTTCGGACTCCCTAGGAGAAAAGGTGTAAGTGAGCGTCTTGTCACTTCATGCTCATTAAACATTCGAAGGAGATAGAGTCATCTTTTCGTCCTTTTCTCGACTCTCGAAACATGAAAAGGTCAAGTTCAGTTCCCGTGTCTTAAAATTTATTTGGCCTCAATAACATTACCTGGTTAGATCTTGTGTTTGATTGCTTGAGTAGGTTTCTTTTGACTATGGCAACTTTTCTAGGGTTCACCAACCTAAGTTCCCCTCCTGACGGGAATCTTAGTCATTCCCCTCCTCTTGGGAATGTTGGTCCTCCTTATATGGTGACGTTATCTCTTCCAGGGTTAACTGTCGGGTTGCCAGTTTGGTTGTTTTCAACCTCTTTGGTCCCTACCGTGTTGGCTGATACTCCATCAGTCCCTCCACCTGCACAACATCATGTTGAACCTAAGGTGGACCTCTCTCCTTCGACGCCTACTTCTACGTCTCCCTCTTGTACTTCGCCTGGTGAAAGTTTCGATTCGAATAACCAGGTGGCTAAGAAGAAGAAGAAGAAGAAGAACAAGAAGAAGAAGTCTCCTAAGAGAGAGACTACAAACACAACGGTTGTTCCCTCGAGTACACCTGAAGTCGGGCCTCCTTCCGCTCCTCCGCGGAAGGTGAAGTTTCCTTGCCGATTATGCAAGGAGGACCATCTTCTTCGTGATTGTCCTGGCATTCCCAGGATCTTAGAAGTATGGTCTCGTGATCCGGCCCGCCCCTCATCGTCTATTGAGGCTCACGACGATGTTACCTCATCAGTTGGGAATGGCAAGCGAAAAGGGAAGATTCGAATCCCCTGCAGACTTTGTGAAGGAAATCATCCCCTTCACCTTTGTCTGCTCATGGATAAAGCCTCCGTTGTTTTGGAAAGTCTCCCAGCTCCCCCACCCCAACTCCCCATTGGATATCAACGTCTGTCTGCAGCTGCAGATCATTCGCCTCCCGAAAAATGAGATTGGTTCACATTCTACTCTTATCCAGGCCCCTCTTCCCAAACCTGGCTGTGGCCAGCCCGTTCCAAACCAACCATTGGTCGGACAGAGTGTCATCCACTCTGTTTCAGAAGAGTCAAATTCCCATGTTCTTCTCATCTCGTTGGATTCTCCTGAGCTCGATGATGTTTTTCCCATCCCAGCCTCTCTGAAGAACTCCGATTCAGTTCTTTTCGAGCAGGGGGGCAACCATATGGTTCCCCCACCAAGTAGTTCAGTCGTCTCCTTCGATTGGAGTTGTTTGACTACCCCTCCCCTTCCATCCCATGTGCCTTTCTGGGTCACTACCTATGCCTCCCATATGGCGCTGCCTGGCACTGTGTTAGATGAAGGAGCATCGGTTAGTCTAATGCCCGTTACTACTTGGCAGGCTTTGGGTTCCCCATCGCTTGTACCTGTTGCACCGAATCTCACCGCTTTCGACGGAGGAACGAGTCAACCATTAGGAATCCTTCCAAAGTTCCCTATCACTTTGGGAGGCAAGACTGTCTATATAGACGTCTCGGTTACCCAAGGTTCTTTAGACTTCAATCTTCTCCTTTGTCGTGACTATGTGTATGCCATGGGAGCCCTTGTTTCTTCACTTTTCCGTGTGGTCTGATTTCCACACGATGGAAGAATAGTGACAATGGGCAAATTATCGTTCGCTCGTCCACAAGCCCCTCCGGCACGATTGCCCTTCCCTCTGGGTTCTCATCCACTAGTTGCATCTGTCTCACCCCAGATCAACTACGTGGCCACCTCTCCCATGCCTATATCCAGCAATGCTGCCATCGTGCATAGTGTCTTGGGGGCATTGGGTCCTGACTTCCGAGACATTGACCTCCCATTGGGAGTGCCACTCTTGGAAGCCTCGACTTCCTGTTCATTATGATGAAGTTCGGGCGGAGCATAGTTCCTGATCTTGTGTCAAGCTCCCTAAAAAATGAAACAAGGAGTCTCGAGGATAGTTTTGCTAATGTATCAACCTCGTTAAAAAAATGAAACAACTTGCATTCGAGGATAGTTCGTAACCATTATGTCAACCTCGTTAAAACAATGAAACGTGAGCTCGTGCATTTCGAGCGCATAACCATTATGTCAACCTTCAACCCATTTTCAATGGACTGAAGCTTGGGGGGCATGTACCTCGAATTGAGACACAATGCTGGGGGCCATGCCCGTTTCATTTCTCATAAAGCATATTTTGCATACGTGGTCCCCATGTGTGTTTTCAAGCTTTCATAAAAATAAAATATATGCGCGTGTGTAAATACATTCCACAATGGGTCGTTTGTTATGCAGTAGATACATCAGATTACGTGTGTGTCGAACAGTCGCATAGAATATAAAACACATCACCACGTGAAGAAAAGATCCATCTAGGAATAAACATAAGCATATGAAAATAAATTCTTTTCCAAGCATAGTTTGCATGTGTGTGCGTGCTTTTAAGCTTGTCAAAAATGTAAAAATATATGGATCGCATGTTGTGCAACTGATACATGATATCACATTTGTATTAGACATTTGCATAACATATAAAAACATCATCACATGTAAAAAGATCCATCCAAAATCGGTATATATATATATCGGGCAGCGCACTAAGGCGCTCAAAAAATAAATGTACATGTCTAAAGTAGAGCTGTCCTCAATACATCTGAGACATACGTCTCTCAAAACAACAGCGGAAAATAAAACCTAGGCATCTACTGTGGTGGGTTATGCTCTCTGTAGCATTCCACCGCTTGTGCCACCCGCCTCAAAAGGCGGTGCATCTTGGGTTCTACACCCACTGTATGGATCTATGCGGCTAGGGGGACCTCCTCGATCCCCTAGTAGTCTAGGACTCCTGCCAGTAAGCCCTCAAGGTTGCGCACCACGGTCTCTGTCTGGTCGCCTTCTGCAGGAGCCAAGGCCAAGATGGCAGCGCCTTGCTCCTCTCTCCGTGCCTCTGGGGCTAGGCCAAGGGGTCTCACGGGTCCCACATCTGCACAACATAACATTTATTAGGACATGTACATGAAAAAATTCAAAAACATTACAAAAGATTAAAATCAAAAAGAGGTCAAGTGTTTTACCTCCATCGTCCCACTGCTCTCCCGCAGACAGCGGCATGTCAGGATCACCACGGAAGTCGATACCGGCATATGGCCAGTCCTCGACAAAGATAACCTGGTAGTCTAGCCACTCTCGGAAGAAGACGCCCCGCGACATTGAGTGACCGCCACCTCCACGTGGCATGACCCGAGCCCATTTGGTGGCCCTCATCTCTCGTGCATTGTTAGGCAGATCTACCACCATGGTCTGCAGCCGAAGGGCCGGCACCCGCTCGAGCATGAGCGGAAGCAAGAGCGATCCATAGCCAAACTGCTTCGACTCTCCACGTCGACAGTTACTCAATTTCCTCTTCATGCTATTGGTCACAGCTGCTGCCCAGTTGAAAATCGTGGGCTGTAAGCACTCGAGAGCTAATAACAGGTTGGCCTTTGAGGCCTCATGGTTAGCCAGACTGCCTGCTGCCCGCGTCACTAGGAAGGGTATAGTACGAAGGACTATGTCACCATTGGGTACAACACCCACTGATTGGATGCTTGCCTTCCCGCTCCGTGTCTTGACCGCCTGTGGGCACACACGGGCCATCAGCTGATCAAGCGTCTCACCGCTAGGTCGCTTCCCCTCCAAGATGGGCACCGGGCCCCGGCGAGACGACCCAGTCAAAAAATAAATGTCCGAGGAGTCGAACTCTATGTCACGGCCACGGATAGTGAATTTCCCATCCACTGGGTTCTAGGCTCTGATCAAAAGCTCTAGGAGGTCTGGCTGAGCCCTCAAGTGCGGGGTAAGGAAGAATTTGAGCAAACCGCATGTCCGCATTGCATTTCGGCATCCGGCATCGGCAAAAGCGGCCACATCTTCATTATCATGGGCTCTCTCCTACCATACAAAGGCCATTATGTCCTACAAGATCATCCAAAAAACATTAGGTTTCCATCATTTAAAGATTGTCCATTTAAATTTCAAAAAATCAATCTTCACGGCGTCAGCGCGACTGTTTCTAAAATAGCCGCGCTGGAAATGGCGGCCCTGTGTATTTTTCTCTGGGTCAGCACGGAAGGACACGGGTTTTCTGCGCTGACCCGGAAAGTGGTGTGTGCTGGTAAAATCGGTCAACGCGGACCCGATGGGCGAATCCGTGCTGACCGAGAGCGCACCTACGCTCAAAAAATTTGGCCAAATGGCCAAATCCTACGGTGAAATTGCTTGAAAATAGGCTCAAAATGAAGCGTAAGGCAAAAGAGACCTATCTGGAATCAGCTATCGGAAGAACGGCGTCCGGATGATGAAGAATTCGCTCCGTCAACTTTGTAGTTCCACAACGTTCTCCAAAGCTCAAATGGTAAAAAGGTAAAAATGATTTTTCACCCCCTATTTATAGTGAAAATTTCTAAATTAACCTTATAAAAGTGGGTTTTGTCACCTTTTATCATGAATTTAATCCTGATGTCAGTATATTATGCTTTGATGCATGTTTTACTATGTTTTTCGACATATCGAACGGGTTTACATGGGTATTTCTCTTGTGCAGGTCCTCGGAATCGGCGAAGTCACGGTGGATTTATTTACACTTGGTCCCAAAAAATGTCGTCTTTAAGCTCTTTTCCGACATAAAACGAGAAAATATAGCCGAGCCTCCTTTCATCTCGTCAAAAGGAACGAGAGGCAGTCGCTTTTAAAGCTCTTTTTCGACCGTTTAAACCAACAAAGATTGCCGAGTGTTTGTCGTTTCGCACTCGTTATTGGTTCTGAAACGACGTGCTTCTGACCGCTTTTTTACTTTTTTCGGGTCAAAGTCACTATTTATGAAAAGTACTCCTCGGTCGTAATGATCGGGCGGTTCTTTCGAGCATCATTTTATACTTTTTCAGGCTCGAGAGACACAGCTTTACGAAAAAGCACCCCCCTGGAGTTTTCTTTTCAACTGTCTTTTCAAACTCTCTAAACATGAAAAGATGCCGAGTTCTTCCTTTGTCAGACTCGTTAAAACTTAATGACATCGGGCTCCGTCGAAATGATGCTCTCCAAGCATATGCTATCTCCGTCAAGCTTGTCATCCAAAAATAATCGGGGTACTCGCCAGAAATGGTGGGGGAAATAAAGGAACCATAATCGTCGTCATCGGCAGTATGTCGCTCTTGAACATGGCACTGTTTGCATTCGTTTCTGGGTGGGGACATCTCATCTTGCTTCACTTTTGCCTCCATGGGTTTGGGTTATCTTGTTTGGCCACTCATTTTCTCATTGTCCTTTCGTTACGACTTCTGATCATTTGACCCCCAAATACTGCCAAATCCGTCATTGTGCCGCCGATATGTTCAAGAGAAGTTGACCTCTGCAAATATAACCTCCCTCTGATATTTCACACAAAACAAATTTGTCTCTTCCCGTCTCGTGTCGATGATGTGGGAAACACTATGGCCCACCTTCGACAAGATCACTTCCTGTCGACTTCAGCTCATTATCCAGGAGTGACCTAGAGACTCCCTTCAGGTACCTTGGGGCTTGCATGCCTCAATGGCAGGTTCTTCGTGTTCGACGCGAGGTTTTCATCATTGGCCTCCAATCGGATGACTCTACGGGTGTTCAACACCGGCTCATCTATTCGCACACCGTGGATTGTACCTATAGTACCTTGAGGACCATTGTCATTATTGGTGGTTCCTCTCGCGTCTGTTAACAACTTTCATCATCGGTTGGTAATCAGACGATGTTCAAGAATGTTCGACTTCGACTCCAATATTCACATGTTTGGACTTGTACTTTGTTTGGGTTTGGATGGAGCGCAAGACCCTGGTTCTAGTTCATTGTGGGCCAGGTTGCAACTTTGTGGATCATTATTACATGACTCATTGATGGATGGCTGCGCCCATACCTGAGTCTTTTAGGATGGCTGCGACCATACCTCTTATCATCATGGTCTCTTCAGCTGGGTGGCTGCGTCCATACCACAACCTCTTCATATGTCTTTTGATGCCTGTGCCATGCTAGACTACATAATTGAAATACAGTTGTATCTGCTGCAGGTTCTTCCTGTGGTGTTCGGTCCAGCAGTCTTGTAAAGCATTTCCCCTCCCACTCATCTCGGCCTTCATGCTTTAGGGGGCATCTGTTACACAGTAAAATGTCACTGTCACCTTGTCAGTATCCCTACTGTGTCATAAAATCAAATCCATCATGCTCATGCTCTCTGAAATGGCCAAAAACCCTCTTTTCCTAAGTTTATTGGATCATCGCGACTGTTATTAAAATAACCGTGCTGACTGGTGGATGATGGTGTAACTGGTGCGCTGCCAGCGTGGAAGCACACAGGTTTTCCGCGCTGGTCGAATTTCACAAACAACGCACCCTCCGCTTGTATTATATCGTGCTGACTAGACTTCTTCTGTAATTGAGATGCGATGTCAGCGCGCCAGCCCAGTTTTGCACCCGCGTTGATCCTGTTTGGGCGAGTTTGTTCTAACAGCCAGCCTTCCAGATGACTCCAGACTTGGTTGTTAGCTTTGTAAAGGTCACCATCCTTTCTCTGGTATGTCTGTTCGCCTGGTCACCCACTTTTCTTGGGGGAAAGCTCATCCTTTCACTATTCATGGAGACTCCTTCTCCTATATAAGCCTCCACCATTTCCATGAGCAGCTAGTTTTGGAACATATAGACTTTGACATAGAGGAATTCATAGTGCATTAGTGCTGCTCTTTGTAGGCATTTGGTGTGTTGTGTGTGAGGATTGCTTTAGAGCTTGAGGAAGGTTATGATTTTGTTCCCTTGTGTGAGAGAGAGACCTCTTTGACTTGGGAGATCTACCTTCAAAGGTGAATGCTGATGAGACATGATGGATGGACCCTCTAGAGAAGGACTTAGCGTCAGAACTTTGGTTGTACCTTACTCTACTTCTGATTAATAAAAGATAGATGACTACTGTTATGGTTCCATTCTCATTTGTCTTATGAATGATTAATGTGAATTACATCCTTTCTCACTGATGTATAGTTGTTTTTAGTAGATTTTACGCTTATGTTTGTCTTCTCTTTGCTTGTGCAGGTGTCCGCCCACGAGGATAGTGGAGGATTGTGATCGGCTGGAGCAAAGGAGTGAGAGGACCATCTCTTCATCAAACATAGCGCTGGAATCCAAGTAGGTGTTCTTTACCCACTTGTTAATTGCAACTAGGAACTTGCAGAGTAGCATTGATTGATTGTTGCTAGACCCCTTTTGGACTAGTAGGGATCACCTCTATTCGTAGAGGGGATTTACCTCTCCAACAAGGTGGTCACGCCACCTGTATATGATTTCCTTTGATCATCCATCCCTCTTCCTGGAAAATACCAACCTTTTATTTTTGCTGGTGGCATTGGTCACTTTATCATTTGCAGCATGCCACCTTGGTTGATCCACTTAGTAATATGCGGTCCAAGCCAAGGCATCAGACTGATCAATTCATGACGATAGTCCTCAAACTTTTCAGTGTGATTGTGCACACCATGTTTTATCACCCTGGTCTTCTTATCGAGAAAATCTTTCTTTATCTTGTTCTCCAGCTTCTTGACTTCTGATTCTACTAGAGAAGTTTTATTCCTTAATCGCACCATTTCTTTATCAAGTTCTTGGAGCCTAAAATTACCCTGTTGGATTTCTTCCTTAGGTTCCAAGCATTCTGCTTCATTTGGCTGTGCAATCCCTTCTTTCACGACTTTGCGAATCATTGTATTGGCCAGTGATTCCATCCATGGAATATGCATTTCATGCTCTATGGGGATTACACCATTTGCTTCATACTCCAGCCTCGGAGATGCCTGCATCGTTAGTTTCTAACATGCGGTCCTATAAGCCCATAGAACCACTGGTACGCGTAGGTCCTAGTCAGTCCTTTTCACATTATGGACCTTATTCAGCGCTACGCATACTTCATTAAAGGCTTCTGCATGGACAAACTTCTACGCAGTTGGTCTTTCCATACTTCGTGGTTCTAGGCAGAGGGGTTGTTCACGCCATTGCCTCGTCTACACCTACTTACTAACCGTGTCTCCTAACACGAAGACTATGTGCATCTGCGCAGGTTTCATATAATATGCCTATATCCATTTGGACAAGTGAGCACACCGACCATTTTGTCTAGTAATCTTGTCTGTTAATCATGTCTGGGGCTTTCCAAACCGCATGCACATCATCATCTTGCATTCACACCAGTCCTCAAAACTTATTTGGTGCATACCCCACCACCTCGCGGGCATAGCATGCAGTTAACATTCCAAAGCTTCGAAACATTGCTATTTTGACACCTCACTTTCAAATCTATTCAGGAAGTAATCTACTTCACTTAACCCATCATACGTAGGTAGATCCCTTACCTCCGTCGATACGCAACGTAGTGATCTCATCATCATGTTACAGTTTAGTTTTGTTACCTCATGTAATCGGTTCTGCCATCGTTCTATCTCTTCGTCAGAATCCGATGTGCAGGAGTTTTCACGATGCCATAAGATTAGTACATCCATGGTTGGATTCACCCAGTCTTGTTCTCACGTGGTTATCTTGTAGATGGAATCCAAATCGTCATCACTGTCGTAGTCGCACAATGGATTTGTGTAGCATGATCCTTCTGCAGGATCCAAAGGTACAACTACACGCAGAGAATTTTTCTCAAAAATCACATTGTGCTTCTTCATATTTATCACCCCATTCATGTCAGTGGCCCAATCTATTCCTAATAGCACAGGGTCGGGATTTCTATCATCAACAATCTCTATCACTTCAAAATTTGCTAGCGTGCTTGCTCCTTCGATATCTACTGTGATTCCCTGCAATCTCCCCATAGGTAGGATCTTTTGTTGGTTTTCCATTCACAGTTAGATAGGAGACCATTGCGGTGTATGCCTTCCCATGTGCTCCCATTTCTGCTTCGGCAGGACGTTCGTGTCCGGTCCTAGATCTAGAATCACTTGGTCCATCTCATATTCTTTAATCTGCATGGTTAATCTCAACTCCCTTCCCATTCACGTCATGTTCTTTCCAAACTTCTGGGCTACACACAATTCTCTTGGTGGGGTCCCAACGCATCTATTTATGAGTTCCTACAGCCCCTTTATAGCCTTGCTGTCACGCAACAACTTCATGCATGTTTCCAGGAACGTGGTGAGCATCGATGGGTCCATTTCTGGCTCCGGTCTGTCTTTGGTTCCTGAAGTGGAGGCATTAGCGAAGCTCTTCTTAGCTTCCATGAAGTTTTCCTTAGCGTGCTCTAAATCAAACTCTGGTTCCTTTGTTGGAGCCTTGAGAACCCAATTACTTTCTTCAGGCTTCTTGCCTTCATCATCCCCTGTCGTAATTCCACTTCAGAGCACAATATTCACATTAGGGTCTTTCTCACATGGCTCAGATCTCATCATTTGCAGGTTCTAGGTCGGGGGAGGTTGGAGTGCTCCTTTCACACAACCTTGCTATCAGGGTGGGACAATCCTCTGTCTCATGATAAAAAAATGTACAATACAAGCATGATGGTTGCGTTGGATTTGTACAATCATAGGCATAATGTCCTGGACCTCTAGAATTGTAACATATCAACTGTCTGCGACCTCTTCCTGGTCCTCCTCCACCTCGGCCTCGTCTGCGCCCCTGAAATCCAATTCGCGCCATCCCTGTGTTCTGGTAAAGGGCCCGTGTCTCAACCTAAAATCTATAGGTAGGAGTCTGATCCATCATCAGCTCATAACTTATACATGTGCACTCATTGTGTCCCACTGATCTACATAAATTACAGAACAACTGTTGTGAATTCTGTGTGTACTTTTGTAATAAATGGCAGTTATTTGTAGCATGCTTTCCTCCTATCTGACAAATCGCGCACCATAATGCAGGTGCTACGCTGGGTCCAGCTTGTGCCTCCCACCTTAATGGCATTGGTCCTCCTCCCGCGAGGTAGTTCGTGAACATTGGGCAATGGTCCTTGTCATGTCCCTGACCCTTGCACTTTACACACCATACCTCATTGCACACTTCTAGGGGAGCTGTCCTATCTTGTTTCAAACTCTGCATCTCAAGGCACAATTTTTTCAACTGCGCATGAATCTATTGAACTCCTGGGTTGGGATCCTGTATTTGGGTCTCGTGCAATCTCATCGCTACCTCCAAGGCCTCGGCCTGAGTTGTGCTACAAACCATTCGCTATGTTGTCTATCCATCAACGTCATTTTTGCTTCGTGAATTATGCATTTCAGTCTTTGATCCAACTCCCAAGGGGTCTCACTTGGTAGCATTATGATTTCCTTGAACCCAGTGATCGACTGTGCCTCTGACTTTGGCCTGTTAAATTCTTTGTTTAGCACAATTTGAATATATATGATCCCTGCATTCAAATTTTCATTGGAATGCTTAATGTATCAAGTCAGCGCATGATCCTGCAGAGTGTTGACCAATGTCGCTTTCTTTATATTGTCATTTGTGACTCCCTGTGCTTCCCATATAGCTTTTATCATGAACCAAAACTAGTCCAGATCTTCATTCCCTACTCCCTTGAACACTGGAAACTTTATCGCACTCGCCATATTGATTTGCGGTGGTGGCGGAGGTGGTATGGGCGAAGATGGGGGTGAAGATGACGAAACTAGCGGCAGTGTGGTTGGGGGTGGTATGCACAGAATTCTCTATCTTATTAAATTGATCACACTTCTTGGTGAGACCTTCACGAGCTCTTCTTCACTCCCTCACAGAGGTGAAACCAAGGGGCTAGTTTCTAGTTATGTACTGCCTTCGTTTCTGTAGATTCTCCCACTTCACATAGCCTCAAGCATCAATTTATTCGTATAACTTGTTTTTCACACAGTAGAATTTTAATCCAAGTGTTAAAATATTTAACGTACTTACCTCATAGCCCTTTGAGGAAGCGTTGTTCTGCCTCGCTATAGTTGACTGAAGTATCTACCGCTACCTCGGTGATGAATCCTCCTATAATCTGATCAAGCGAGTGATCAACAATGTGCGTGATCTTATCCTCTGATGCTTCCAATCTATGCACCAATTCTGGAGTCCACACAATATGTCTGTCGAGCTCACACATTCCTTAGCTATCTGCTAGATTCGCAATCCACTCGTATAGTTCACTAGGGAAAGATGCGAAGAAAATTTTGTGGATATCTGTGTATAAGTGGCATTCTAACCACTCTTCTTTTGATAGTCGTGGGTTCTTGTTCTCCTGTGCCGTGAACTCATGATTCTTCCTATCCAACCAATCTTCAATTCATTTCTTTGCCGGATTCTAGTGATACAACATCAGACATCTCTATACAGATCTCGGTCCTGACAACATAACCATTTTTTGGCTTGTTGGGGCTTGACCTAGTTTTGAAGTTAATAAGCCAAATAAATTCCTGTACAACTGGCCCTTTCGGAAATAGTCCGTGGAGCGCAGACTGAGGTCTCACCCAAAGTAGTATGGGGGAGTGTTGGAACCAGGTTTCTGCACCCTTGAGATGTCTAAGGGTTTGATTTGGTCCAACTACTTGTCGCTACATGCAGGTTTCTTCGTGCACTTCCCTGGCCTTCACGCCATGATATACTTGCCTTTGTGCAACCCTCACCAAGGGCTGTGGGGCTTCCACACTGCTGGAGTAGTGCTCTGCACTATTTCCCTAAGTTGCACTTGAGATCTTACTTATCTTCCGTCACCAGTTAGTTACCTTCGTGTAAATAGAAGAATTGTGTTATATTTATTTATACAACACACATATATAAGTTCACGCAACAAATAAATAGTACACTTGCAATTTATACCAAATAATACTTTAAACAGGAAAAGATACACAAAAATATGGTAAACTTGTCTTTATTCATTCTTCCAACGGTTACAGACTCGACCTGCCCTACGCACTCAGCTGCAAGGGTATGCATACTCAGCTGCAAACTACTAGGCCTCTGCGCACTCAGCTGCAGAGCCTTCTCCTACTCTACGACCCAACGACACACTTTACACTTCGATTCAATCTCTTAGACTCACCATGTTCTATTATTTCTATTAACTATATCCTATCTTCTACACTTAGAGCCTCGCTCTATTTATACAATCCCATGGTCCATGGACCATGGGTAGGTCTATCAAGCTGACATTACATTAAAAAAATGAGGGCGGAAAACCCTGTGACTATATTATGACTTCACTCTCCGCGCCCACAATTCACGGAGCTTTTACAAAGGATTTGGTCAAAACTTGGGCTTTAAGCCCCAAAACATGCCTTGGGGGGATTCCATGTGCAACACAACGTAGTGTAGATAATTTATGCAACCGATTCTGCCAATGCTAGAATTCTTCATCTGAATCAGAGGTATAAGAGCTCTCTCGGTCCCATGCAATCCATCCATCTGCCGTCAGGTTGATCCAGTCCTGGTTTAGCGTGGTTATTTTGTAGATCTGATCCAGTTCATATTTATTCATAGTTGCAGACTGGTTTAGTGTAGAAAGACCCTTTTGTAGGGTCCAACGATACTACAACTTGAAGTGATTTCGTCTCAAATGACATTGTCCGCTTTTTCAGATTGATGACCTCATTCATGTTAATGAACGAGTCAATTCCTAAGAGTCCAGGGTATGGATTACTATCATCAACAATTTCTATCACCTCAAAATCAACCATCGTGATTGCCCCTTTTATATCAATTGTGACCCCATGTAATCATCCAAATAGGGATGATCCTCTGTTGGTTTTCCATTCTGAGCTAGATCGGAGACCACACCAGCGTAGGTCTCCCAATTCTTTACCATGTCTATTTAGGCAAAACATTCATGTTAGACCCCAGATCCAAAATGACCTAGTCCATTTCATATTCTCCTATCCGCACAGTGAGCCTCATCTTGCGCCCTGTTCTTGCCTGATATTTACCAATTTTTCTAACTACGCGGTGTCCATCAGAGACATATTCTTTGCTGGTGCATTTGTTTATTAACTCTTGTAGGTCCTTCATAGCCTTACTATCACACAGCAATTTCATGCAGGTTTCCAAGAATGAGGTAAGCACAGAGGGATCAACCTCTGCAGGTGAGATGGTGTCTTGCATCTTGTCCTGACTTCTTGTGGTGGATTCCTCAGTGAAGCTTTTCATTGCCTCCATAAATGTTTCCTCCGCGCACTCTACATCAAAACCAACTTCCTTCTCTAGGGCCTTGCAGACCCATCCGTCCTCTTCATGTTATTTTCCCTTATCATCACCAATCGTTATTCCTCTTCTCAACACTATATTCACATTCTGATCTTCAATTTAAACCATTTTTTAGTAGATTCCATTCATGATAAGTTTGTCAATTTCTTCACAGAGGAAGTGTTTCAATACTCTTTAGTTTTGGTTTATATGTTTGTTTATTTTGAGGTAGACAGGTTCCCATTTTCAATGAGGAAGTTGAATGAAGAAGGTGAACCCCAACATGTTATTTTCTGGATAACATTAGTGAAGGACTCAAAAGAATTCAACTACAAAACATTTGTAGAAATGTTTGTTCACCCAGCAATGAGCCTCCTAAGTGGGAATGCATAACCCAAGATCATTGAAGAAATAAGAAGAATTATGCAGTTGACCAACCAAGCAAGAACAGGTGACTGGTACTTGTACCAAAATTACACTGAATTAAGAGTATATGGCTGTGAGTTGACCCCTTATAAGCTACCAAAGTTCCTCCCCATGAGGATATTTTCACTTGAATACATCAGACAAATGATTAATGTAGATGAAGTGCATTTTTTAGCAGCAAAGAAAAAGTCACAGTTCATAATCAAATCTCAGATTGGTCCCTTCATTTGTAATAGTAGAGCAGAAGGGGAGGAGGCTGATAAAAGATTGAAGGAAATGAATTTCACCCACAGTTTTACATGGTCTTATGACCCATGGGGTATCATCTCCAAGAAAATGGTGGAGAACAAGTCAACAACCTGCATTCACACTCAAAGGCCTGAAATTGAAAAATACATGAACCAGATTGAGTGGATGCCTGATACATTGCAGGAGGCTGAGGAACAAGTGATTTCTTCTTCTAGTGCATAGACTCCAAGACAACAGGAAAAACAAACCACTAAAGATATAACTCAAAAGGGAAAAGAACAAGAATAGGGAATAACCGGGAAAAGGCCTAGAGAAGATTAGTCACTAGGGATTGATACTTTTATGATTGAATTCAAGTTGGAATATAGGAAAAAGCCCATAAAGCACATGGAAATAGACAAAGGACCACCAAAACAAACAATCACCAATATCATTGATATCCTAGATTCATCCCCAATTGGGGGCAATCCTTTCCTACCGCTCTGATTCTCGAAAGGCAACAGTCTCTTCAAGTGTCATCATCTAAAAATGTGACTGGAGAAAAGGAAGACACAGTCTTTGACACATTCAGGGAGATTAAAATCAGGAATGAGATATTGAAATATAACACTTATGCTCAATTTTGGAAACAGAGTGCAACTGCACAAGGCATACTTCTCTCTGCCTTTGATTCAAAAAATGGCAAAATGCATATGGCATTTTTAGAAGCACAAATAGAAGAGCCTTATTAGACAAGGAATCCCCCCAAAGCATGTTTTGGGGTTCAAAGCCCAAGTTTTGACCGAATTGTGTTGTAAAGCTCCACGAGCTGCGGGCGTGAAGAGTATGATAAAGTCACAGGGTTGTTCGCCCTAGTTTTGTAATGTAATGTCAGCCTACCCATGGTCCGCGGACCATGGGATTGTATAAATAGAGCGAGGCTCTAAGTGTAAAAGAGAGAAAAGTAGTAGAAAGAAGCAAGAGTCTAAGTGACTAAGTGCAAAGTGTGTCTTTGGGTCGTAGGGTAGGAGAAGGCTCTGCACTTGAGTGCGCAGAGGCCTAGTAGTCCGCAGCTCAGTGCATGGACCCCTGTAGCTAAGTGCACAAGGTGGATTCGAGTTTGTAACCGAGGAAGGGATTAATAAAGATAAGTTTTATCGTAATTCTGTGTATATGTTCTTGGGTTAATGCATGTTTGATATAATTTGCAAATATACTGTTTATTTACTGCGTGCACTTGTATGAATGGTTTTTATTGTTAAGTATAACTTAAAGCATGCGAGTAGGCTCAGATAATAAAAAAACATTGGAATATCAATAAAGTCTTGGGTAATAATGTAGAAGCGCAACATTCAGCCCTTGAGTAGGGATGTGCGAAGGCAGTATCTCAGGCTGTGAGGTACAAGAAAGTGCACGAAGTGACTTGCACGCAGGGTTGAACCGCAGACCACTTGAACTCATCAGACATCTCTAGGGTGTGGAAACCTGGTTCTAGCACCCTCCCATACTACTTCGGGTGTGACCTTAGTCAACGCTCCGCGAACTTTTGCCAAAAGGGCCAATAGTACCAGGATTTGTTTTGCTAAATTACCTCAGAACTTGGATCAGGTCCCAACAAGCCAACAAATGGTTCCGTTGCCAGGACTGAGATCTGCTTAAGAGATGTCTGATGTTGTATCATTAGAATCTGACAAATAAAGGAATTGAAGAGTGGCTGGATAGGAAGATTCATGAGTTCGTGGTGCAGGAAAATAGGAATGCTCGAGTGTCGAAGGAAGAGTGGTTAGAGCGCTTGTTACACAGTAATTTGTCACTGCCTTCACTCCCAGTCCTTCCACTGTGTCATGTGTCCAAGTCAAACATGCTCATACTGAAGAAATACTCTCTTATGCTGCCAATTGAGCCACTTTTCCTAAGTTATCTGCCTCATATAGCCTATGGACTTAATATATGCATTGAATGGCGCTCATAAAAAGTCCAGACACGCTGCCAGCGCGGAAGTACATTTGTTTCCCGTGATGGTCTGATTTCATGACCGTCGCAAGGTTATTTGATATATTTGGCGTTGATCTGACTGGCTACATTGCTTCCTAGAGATGTCAGCATTGAGGATCTGTTATACACCCTCGATGATCCAGATTGGGCGAATTTGTTCCAACAGTTGGCCTTCTGGATGACTCTAGGCCTAGTTGTTGGCCTAGTTTGTGTTGCTCTTCCTTCCCTGGTATGGCAGTTTTGTCAATTGTGCTACATTCCTTGGGGATAAGCTCTCTCTTCCGCCTTTGATGGAGACTCCTTCTCCTATTTAAACACTCACCTTTGCTATGATCAGCTAGTTGGTAAATTCTTGGATTGAGCAGTGCTGTTAGTGCTTTTGATAGATAGCTGGTGTGGGTGTGAACAAGTGTGAGAGTTTTGATAGCTTGTGGAAGGTTGTTAAGTGCCCTTGACTTTGTGTAAGGACTTATGAGTGAGAGGGAGACTTCGTGTGTTGGGAGATCCATCTTCAAAGAGTGAATGCTTGAAGGACATGCTGGTTGGATCCCTCTAGGAAGGCTTGCAACGTCAAGACTTCAGTTGTAAGCTTGCTCTTATTTCATTATTAATACAATCAATGATGTTTTCCTATGTCTTGTATGTAATTTACTAGATAGCTCATGACTTATCGACTTTGTGAGTAAGTAGATCATTGTTGTTTTCCGGTTACATGATTTGTTGTATTTCCTTTGCATTGTTTCAGGTTGATCACTCGTTGAGGAGAAGGAAGCGAAAGTTGGAGCAACGCAACGGAACTCCATCGACCACCGGTTGAGGTAGGCCTCCAAATTTGACTGTTTAAGGAAAGCTATTGTTGATCTGTCCTTGTTTGTGACTAGACCCACTCTAGGGCTAGAGGGGTTGCCTGTATCTGCAGAGGGAACACTTTCTTGCATCACAAATTGGTGACTCCACTGGGGAGTCTGTCTTATGTTCTTCGCTTTGATTTTGATTTGGTCTCTCTTTGTTTTTGGGATTTAATTATCAGTCTTTTGAGTCACCTAGATTGATATGGGAGGTCCCTCTATTGTTTGTTAGATTGGTTGGTTTTTATTTGGGAGTTTTTGGCTCGTTTGCCATTGTTTTTTACATCATTGTGGAACATAGCTTAACAGTCACGCTAATGTTTCAATCAATCTTTTGTAAAATCCTGTGCATTGCTGAATAACGTCACACAATGGCGACGACCTGTGAAATCTGTCCATCGCAGGAAAGACGTGTACTTCCGCGACGACGTCGCCCTGTTGCTCCAACTAGAGGCTTATCAACATTAGTTGCTAGTGTTGTCCCCACGACGATACCTGTAGAATTGATTTTCTCAATTCTACCTCCTGAGTTTTCCAGTCCTCTTGATCCCTTGCCTTTTTCGCTTGCTCAATCATTTGTTTTTCAATTTTTATGGTCAAGGCACTCCTTTAGCTTTGTTGAATGAATATTGTATTTTTGCTTATGTGACCTAGTTCATTATTTCAAGTTTCTTGAATCAATTGTCTTTGTTGCTGGTTTGCTCAAGATTCATTCACAACTTTCTTGTTGGCTTGGTTGAGCCTTCCTCATTCTTTGTTTCTGGTTGATTTTTAGTGACAATTATTGAACCAATCTTTGGTATTGATTTGATTTCTTTTCACTACCGAACATAGATCAGGATTGTTTGGATCAAACGGTTCTTTTACACTTGCTTGTTTGCTTCTTTGAATTTAAAACATCAAAAATCAAAGGAATCCATTCATTTAGTGTGCAAAAGTGAAAGTGAATTTGCATTTCAAGGTTGCATATTAGAAAGTGAATGATAAAATCTCTCATTAGTAGTACTCGTGCACTATAGAAGTTGATGCTTGTATGCCTTGTGTGATTGCATTTTCTCATCTTGGTTTTCTTGGTTTGGGAATGATCTCTCTACCCTCCTGTAGGTAGGTGTTCATTGAAGTAAAAGGATATTTCGTTCATTCTAGCTGCATCCTAGGTCTTGTTGTATACACACGGTAAGGCCTGAAAACTGAAACATAATTCAAGATCAACTTTAAAATGAACTGAATAAATCTAACAACGCATTGGAACATAATGCTCATTATTTAGAGGTCTAGGCTAGATACGTTCTTCGGCATCATTAAACCTAGTCACTATTGTTCTCACTCAAGGTTGGGTGATTCCTCCTTCTATGACTCAAGAGCGGTCTAGTACAGAATTGTGCTCCCATGTACCGTCGAGTATATGTTGGGAGACCCCACTAGGTTATCATCCTATATCCCTAGGAAGACGTGTCTTCTGCCTTGAAAACCGTGACGCACTAAACACAACAGTTGGGAAGATTGACTGCCGTATGGAAAGTCCTTGGTTTTCATATGACTACCAAGGTGTATATGCAGTTTTACGGATTGATTGGTAAAACCTTTACCTAGTTCTCCAAAGTAGTCACTTTCGTTCCTTTTCGGACTCCCTAAAAGAAAAGGTCCATTTGAGCACTTGTCACTTCAGGCTCATTAAATATTCGAAGGCGACTAGAGAAATATTTTGGTCCTTTTCTCGACTCTTTAAAGATGAAAAGGTCAAGTTGTGTTCCTATGTCTTAAAATTTATTTGGCCACGTTCACATTTACCTGGTTAGATCTTGTTTGTGTTTAGTTTGTGTAGGGTTCTTTCTCGTTAGTTTTCCTAGGGTTTTGAATTAAATCATCTTAGCATAATCATTGATCTCGTTTGCCATTCCAAGTGACCAAGGGTATCCATCCTTTGTCACTCATGAGGTTCCGGTTGTTAGTGGTACTCTCCCTGTTATCCCAAGTATCCAACCGGTTAACTCTCGCAACCCAAAGGATGAGTCTTACGATATTAATTGGAGCCCCATTTGGGAGCCCTCTGAGGAAGACTTTCCTGCTACTCCTCCTGGTGTTTCGGTCCCAATGTCTTCCTCCGACATGAATGAGATGAATCCCATATCTGGTGAAGAATCCTTTGTGTCAGAAAGTGAAATACCCATTCCTACAGAAACTCTGCCTTTCGGTGCAACATGGACTTCACCTTTTCATGTTACTTCCCTTGGTGTCACATTTCCTTTAAGGTATAATGCTTTGGTGGACATCATTGGTTCCAGGTCTCCCCTTTCGAGTTCCATATGGTTTCGTACCGTCCCTCTGACTTCAAAGTCATTCATACCTCAAATTCACAATGCATCCATCACATTTGTTTCGACCATGCCAACTGTTTGTGTGGCTTCTTCAACCCCTATTGTCAGTGCCGCCACTGCCTCTTCAGTGGTCACTACTATTGTCGGACCTTCTGCTGGTCCTACCTATAGTGGCCTAATAGCAGGAGTTGTCGATCTTGCACTAAGTGGCCACCTTCTTCTAGTTCCATTCCAGCAAGGGGGGCATATGATCAATATGTACAAGCTCTTTAGAATCTGGATCCTTAAAATCCGTTTAATTATTATGATTCTCATGGAGCTCATATTTATTACCTTTGACCTATGGCATATCAACCCGCGATTGAGTTCACGGTTCCATTGTTTGTTGCTTGGGGTACCACCACTTATCATGGTGGCCAAGCACCACTCATAAATTTTCAAGGGCCACCGTATCAAGGTCAGCCGTCTTACGGACAACCTTATCCAGGGAAACCTGGAGGCCCACAAAGACAACCCTTCTAGGGACAACCTTCAACCTTTGGTGGTTCTTCTTTTACCTATTTCAGGTAGCCTTCTGGTAACCCGGGATAACCTTACATTCAACAAGGTCAACTTGGTGTCCAGCAGGGCTACTCTTCTGGGCAAGTTGGTTAGCCTTACGTTCAACAAGGCCAACACACTGTCCAGCCGAATTTCAACCTACTTATCAAACCCAACCAGGCTACCAGGCCCAGTTTGGAGCCCAACTGCCTTATGGTACCCAACAATCCCAAGGGCAAGCCCAATTTGCCCCATATCAAAATTATCAACAACTGCAAGTAAATCCTTATCAGAATTTCCAACAACCTTATGTTGGTCCTGCAGGCCAAGTTGGTAATTAGTGGAGTGGTGGGGGGCAAATCCAGGGTCAGCTGTCTAGTTACAGCTATAATCCCTATGGGCAAAATTCCTATGGAAAAGACCCTTATGGGCCAAATCCGTCTGGACAAAACCAATGGGGGCAACAAAAAACTGGGTGGAACTCTGGTACTACCTCCTACCCACGGCCTTAGATGTCCTTTAATCCTCAATTACCCTTCTTAGCAACGTTGGAATTACTGGACGTGTCCAAACTGACAAATGATCCCATTCTCCATAATTCGTATTGGCCACCGGTTCCAACTAAAATTCCAGGTGATTGTCCCAAGTTTGATGGTAAAGTTGGAGAATATCCCTAGGCTCATGTTATGACGTATCATCTATGGTGTTCATCAAACTCATGGCTTGATGATTCAATCCAACTTCGCCTTTTTCAACGGACTCTCATTGGCTTTGCTGCTAAGTGGTATATTGAGTTAGCTCGCGGATCTTTTCAGGACTTTAACTCGTTAGCTATGGCATTTTAAACTCATTTTCAGTTGCCAATTCGATATGAAATGGGGACGCATCTCCTGACATCCTTAAAACAGACTACGGCCACACATATCTCCTATCATATTCATGAATGGAGATGACGTCACCGTTTGATTAAGTTTTGGATTCCCAATCAACTTCTGATTGATTGGTTTGCAACTTCATTTGTCGGTTCGATAGCTCGGGACATTGTTATGGGGGCATGTGTAACTGAAGAGCAGGCTATTGCACGTGCTCAGTACCTTGACTTGGTTTACTCCCAGTTGGGTACGTTATATGATTATTTGCCTTATGCTCCAAGGCCCGGAACTTCCAAAGCTCTGCCAACACCCTCTATTGATGGTGTCATCGGTTCTGTCAATCCTCCCTCTAAGAAATCTTTCGTGAACCCTGGGAAGCAAAAGTCCAATGCCTCAAATGAAAATATTTCCCATGCTGTATCTAATGCTAGTAATACTTCTGAGGTGAATGCCATCCAGTCCACCATGGCAGACAAAGCATCGAAAGGGAAAAAGAAGGGAAAATGAAAGAATAAAACTGAATAGCCGAAGCAGGACTCCCTTAAACCTCTGCCCGAGGAAGGTGCCAAACACAAGCCTAAGTATCCTTGCCTTATCTGTGACAAGGATCACTATACCAAACACTATCCAAGGCACTCTAAAGTTAGTCGTTTGCTGAAAGGTGCCCCTGGAACTCCTGCTGTGCTCAAAGAGCCCTTTCCCTCGAAACAAACTCAAATGGTGGCTGACCCATCTCAATCCTCTTCTCCCTTTGGTTCTTAGGTATTTATGGTTGGGACGATTCCTATCCACATTAGTACTCGGGAAAAAGAGTATCCATCACCTACTAGGAAGGAGCCTGAGGTCCCCTCGTGCTCCTTCATCCAGTTCTGGTCCGCTTCATATTGAGCGACCTAGCACTGAAATGGTCATCTGACCTCCTCCCAAAGGCATACTCTGGAAATCTTCATACAACCCCAATGCTCATGCTACTAAGCACTACAACATCATTGAGGACCTAACCCAAGCTCCATCATTTATGTCCGCATTAGAAGTTCTCCAAAGCCCCCCCTCTCAGAGGAAGTCTTTGCTATCAGCCATTGGTGGCATTGACCCGACTGGCTCAGATTTGATTACTTTTGACTTGCATAGTCATATACCGAGACTACCTCACCAAATTTCCTTCCTTATTCAGGTCATCATCAATTCCAAAATGATTCATCGTACCGTCATTGATGAAGGTGCTTCTACTTGCATAATGTCTGTTTCTTGTTGGAAGGCTATTGGTTCTCTGGCTCTAAGCCAATCTCCTACGACCTTGGAAGCCTTTGATGGGAGAGAGTCTCGTCCTTATGGTATACTTCAATTTTTTCCCATTACATTGGAAGGAAAGATGGTCGAAGTAGAGGTCAAATTTGTTGATGCAAATTTAACTTACAACCTCCTTTTAGAACGAAGCTGGACATATGCCATGCAAGCCGTGGCCTCATCCCTATTCCGTGTCATTCGTTTCCCTCATCAAGGGGAAGATCGTCATGGTGGACCAGCTCTCCTTCTTCGCCTCTTCCTCTGATGGCAACGTACCTTTCGTGGAGCATACCTCAGTTCCTTTTGAGAGTGTGGGTGCTGGACTCTTTAAAGATCCTACCCTTATGGGTTTTTTTTCACTCCCACCTCCCAACTTCACTCCCATTAATATGATTTCTGTTCACTCTGATCCATGGGTTCTTCCTCCTGCTGATCAGATAGAATCATGGGGCGATGAGATGCCGTTGAGTTCTTCTGAGCTCAACTACGTCAAAATTATTTATGCATTAGCTCAATCTTCTGAATCTGCTCCTTCGAGCAGAGCTCTCGACTCATAAATCTAGCCCCCTTGGCTTGGAGATAATGCTTCTTCAGACCCATTACAGGAACTTTTTCCTTTTGATGAAGCAATCATTGAGACTATGTCTTTTGAGGAACCACCTTGGCCTGATCATCACCATCATTCCTCGTTTCTCCCTACCCATCAGGAAATGCTTACTTGTCTCGAGCGATTTGCTTCTTGTTTCCCCTCTCAACCTCTTCAAACACCTATTCAGATCTATCAAGTGTCTTCTAAAGGGAATATGGGGAACATCACACAAACTCAGTCGATCGACATCTCTATTAAAACAGGCATTGTCAAGCACATCCATGTCGGATTAACTTGTACTCCGGAGGAGATCAGATTTATATAACTCTTTTTCACAAATTCCGTGATGTGTTTGCCTAGTCTTACGAAGAGATGCCTGACATCGATCCTAGCATTATGGTGCATGAGATACCTACCTATCTGGGTTCTAAACCTGTTCGACAACGTCTACGCCCCGTGCACCCCTGAAAGGCTGCAACTATTAAGGTGGAAGCTGAAAAGCTTCTTAAGGCTGGTTTTATTTACCCCATCCCAGTCACAAATTGGGTCTCTAATATTTTCCCTGTCACTAAAAAACAGGGCACTATCAGGGTATGTGTTGATTACTGTGATATTAATCGAGCATGTCCTAAAGATAACTTCCCTACACCCTTCATTGACCAGCTCATTGATGAGTGTGCCGGGAGTGAAATATACTCATTCATGGATGGCTTTTCTGGTTATAACCAGATTAATATTTCCCTTGTCGATCAACACAAGACCGCCTTTATCTATTCATGGGGCACTTTCGCTTATAAGAAACTCCCTTTCGGCTTGAAAAATGCTGGTGCCACCTTCCAACGCGCAATGTCTTACGCGTTTCATGATATTTGACACATTGTGCAACCTTACCTGGATGACCTTCCGGCTCATTCAGTGAAACGCCAAGATCATCCGAACCACCTTCGCAAAATGTTTCTCCATTGTAGACACTATCGTATCCGGCTTAATCCGCATAAGTGTGTCTTCTGTGTCGAGTTCGACAGATTTCTCGGGTTCATCGTCTCTCAAGAGGGTATCTGTTTGGATCCTCTGAAAGTCGAAGCCATCCTGAATCTTCCTTCCCCTGCTTCTTTGCAGCAATCTCAGAGTTTGCAGGGAAAAGCAAATTTTCTACAACGATTCATTCCGAATTATGCCGAAGTGGCTAAAGGCTACACGTGATTATTAAAAAGCAACACCCCCTTTCATTGGAATACCGCTGCACAAGATTCATTTGAGCACCTAAAGGCTCTCCTTGTTTCTGCTCCTTTGTTACGTCCCCCTAATTATCACTGGGACTACACTATTTATTTAGCCGCTGCTGATACCACCATTGGCATGGTTCTGGTTCAAGAGGACAATGATGGTTCTGAGCATGTTGTTTATTATCTCAGCCATAATTTACTTGATACAGAAACTCGCTATGCCCATGTCGAGAAGTTGGCATTTGCCGTTGTTTTTTCCGTCCAACGTTTCCGCCATTATATACTGTCGCACGCTACGACGGTGATTTATGATTACAACCCAATGATGTACATTTTGTCACGTCAGTTACTGGCGGGCAAATACTCAAAGTGGATTGTGATCCTCCAAGAGTTCGACTTGGAGTTCACCACTGCCAAGTCCAAGAAGTCCCTCGTCTTCGTTGAGTTGCTTTGCTCTCTGCCATCTATTACCGTGCCCTCTCGGTTAGAGGACCATATTCCGGATGAAACTCTGTTCTTAATTAGCACCCTCGATCCTTGGTACGGGGACATTATTATATATCTTCAGACGTCCTCTTTTCATCCCGATTTGTCCAAGGATGCTCGATGATGCATTCTTCATCATTCTCAACCTTATCACATTATTGGGGACGCCCTGTACCGACTCGACGCCGAATCTGTTCTCCGCCGATGTTTAACACTCCAGGAAGTCAAACGGGTTCTAAATGACTGCCATTCTGGCGCCTGTGGTGGTCACATCTCTGGGTATGCCACTGCTAAGAAGATTCTCCGTGCTGGTTATTTTTGGCCCTCCATCTTCAAGGATTGCATTCTTGCCGTCCACTCTTTTCATGAGTGCCAAATCTACCAATGGAAAATGCATGCGCCTCCCGCTCCATTACACCCTATTGTTACCGTCGGCCTTTTTCCAAATGGGGCATTGATTATATGACCTGTAACCCTCGCTCGGCTGGGGGGCATGGGTATATCATCGTTGCCATTGATTATTTCACAAAATGGGCCGAGGTGATGCCTACACTATCCGAGGATGGTCACACAGCAACGCAATTTTTGTTCAATCATGTTATTTCATGATTCAGATTCCCTCAAGCTATTGTCACTGATCACAGAAAACACTTCCGTAATCATATGATGACCGAGTTAACAACCCAGTTGGGCCTGCGGCATGATAGCTCGACGCCGTACTATCCTCAAGCCAATGGCCAAGTGGAAGTTGTCAACAAAGTTCTAGTCACAATGCTTCAATGCAGCATTGGCATGCACAAGTCCAACTGGCATTTGATGTTGTTCTCCGCCCTATGGGCCTACCGAACGTCAGTCAAGGATGCCACCGGATTCACCCCATTCCAATTGGTTTACGGTTTGGAGGCTACCCTTCCCATCAAGTGTGAGGTCCCTTCTCTAAAATTAGCCATCGAATTACTCCCCAACACTACTCCGGTAGAAGAACGTCTTCTCTACCTAGAGTGACTAGACGATACCCATCGACTAGCCTCTCTAGCTATTGAAGCATAGAAGAAGAGAGTGAAAACTCACTTCGATCATACTGTCCATCCTCGTTATTTTGTTGAAGGAGATTTAGTCTTGCTTTATGATCAAGCGAATGATAAGCTGGGGGTAGGCAAATTCGAGCCTATGTGGCACGGGCCTTACATTGTAAAGCGAGTTTTGCAAAAAGGGGCCTATGAGCTGATTGATTATGAAGGGAACCTTTTAGATAAGGGTCGAAATGGGCTTTATTTGAAAAAATATTACGCATGAACACCATGCACTCTGATTTGTACATATGTGTTTTCTTAGCAGGTGTGTTGTGTGTGTGTGTGTTTTCATGTTTTGGCTTGGTGTGTAGGCATAATTGCCACTTACTGTGTCTTTTTGCTTCGTGCAAATGTCTGGTACACCTTATGTTGGTTTCGCTGATGCTGCCTGCCGAAGTACATGCAACCTGTCTTCTGTAGCATTGTTATAGACATTTTTGGGCACTTCAACCCCAATCACAAATGTCCATAAACAGAGGGCTCTTAAGTCCCTAAAAGGGTTGCTTCACTGCCTAAAGGAACAAGGTCAACTGATTACATCATCTCCCAGAATTTCTCCACTGAAAACTGCTCATAAATGGTCAAAACTGGACCATACTGAAAGCTACATGCAGAGGGTGCAATGCATATCACCTTCCCAATGTACAGGGTGCGATGCATATTGTTTTGCTCCTCTGTAGGGTGCGATGGTCAGGAATGGACAAATCGTAGGGACCAAAATGCGAGGTGGAAGATCATGGAATCTTCCATAAGCTTCCACTCTGACACTTGCCACTCCATGTTCGACTAGGGATGAGTAAGAGATATTCATTCTCCAAGTGGAAGCAGGAACTATCAGAGAGAAGACACTAATCAAGATCCCAAAAGATGATTCACCTCTCTGCAATCATCTATATATGGATCCCTCATCACAGAGATCCGGAGGCTGGAATTTTGTAACTTATAGAGAAGTGCTATTGGTATTCTAGTGTACATTCACAGTGTTGGGTGATTTTGCTTTGCTTGAGGTGAAAGAAGGGCTTCTTAGCTGGAGG
>APFE030545734.1:30005-91140 GCA_000404065.3 Pinus taeda
GCAACACATGCCTTGCAAAGCTTGTAAGGGATGGAAAAAAGCCTCTCTCTCCTTGATTACTTGGACATGGATCTCCTCTTTAAAGATTTAGCTTCATATGGATGAACAAGGCCTCTTGCAAGGTGAGCTTAGCAATTCTCAAACTTTGGGACTTATATTTGGGAGCTTGAAAAGTAGAATTACTAACTAGCTTGTCAAAGGGGAAAGAACAAGCTTATGTAGAGGTAGGAGGAGTAGATAAGACCATCCACTTGATTCATGGGATTGTCCTTATCATTAGGAAGCTTCCATGAGAGGTGGAGAACTACTTCCCTCCTTGGGAGATATGAAGCCCAACTGAACCAACTCAAACTGGAATTAGTTCATGGATAGGGTGGAAGGAACCTTCGGAAGTTTGTTTGTTAAAAACTTTACCCAACTGGGTTGGCGCTAGTGTGACTTTGAGACAGAGCGCCAGCTGGCGTGCCCTCTTTGGAAGATTTCTCCCATTGGCGCGAGTGGTACACTGTGGAACAACGCCAATGGAGAAAGGGCTATATTTTTGGGTATTTTGCAGAAGGTGTCTTTAGGGCATATGGAGTACATACTTTAAGGGATACAAAGCAGGTGTTTTCAAGTTATGTCACTTCTCACAGGTCCCGGAATAGGTCCTCAAATGTATGGGAGAAGGGGTAACAGGGACGGTGACAAGATAGGTCCTCCAATATCCACTTCAAGTATTTGCCCCCTAGAAACTGGCGTGACAGAATGTAGATAACGTGTTCAGTGCCCTCATCGTCATCCTGAACCAGAACCATATCGATGGTAGTGTCAGCAGTGGCCAAATACAACATGTAATCGCGATGATAATTCGGAGGCCGTAACAAAGGGGCAGAAACCAGAAGGGTTTTAAGATGTGCAAAAGACTCCTCATCTATGGCATCCCATCGAAACGGGGTGTTGCGCTTGAGTAACCGCGTGAAACCTTTTGCCACCTCGACATAATTCGAGATAAATCTTTGTAAGAAATTTGCTTTACCCCGCAAACTCTGCAGTTGACGCAAACAAGCAGGGGGAGGAAGATTCAAAATGGCTTCGACTTTAAGGGGATCCAAGCGGATGCCCTCTCGGGAGACGATGAACCCAAGAATTCGACCGGATTCTACGCAAAAGACACATTTATGCGGATTAAGTCAGATATTGTAGTGTCGATAGCGGAGAAAAATCTCGCGGAGATGTGACGGATGGTCTTGGCGCTTAGCCGAATGAGCGGGAAGGTCATCCAGTTAAGGCTATACGATGTGCCAGATATCATGAAAGGCGTAAGACATCGCATGTTGAAAAGTGGCACCGACATTTTTGAGACTGAAAGGGATCTTTTTGTAAGCCAAAGTACCCCACGAACAGATAAAGGCCGTCATGTGTTGATTAGCAGGCGCGATATTAATCTGGTTGTAGCCAGAAAAGCCATCCATAAACAAATATATCTCACTCCCAGCACACTCATCAATGAGCTGGTCCATGAAAGGTGTGGGGTAGTTATCTTTTGGTCAGGCTCGGTTAATATCGCGATAATCAACACAGGCGCAGGGACAATGTTAGAGACCCAATTTGTGAGTGGGATAAGGTAAATGAAACCAACTTTAAGAAGTTTTACAACTTCCACTTTGATAGCTGCAGCCTTGCGGGGGTGCACAGGGCGTAAACGCTGACGAATAGGTTTGGCCCCTAGATACGTAGGTATTTCATGCACTACAATGTTTGGATCAATGCCGGGCATCTCTTCATAAGACCATGAAAAAACATCACGGAACTCTCGAAAAAGAGCTATATAGATTTGAATTTCCTCAGGAGTGCAAGTGACTCCTATATAGATGTTCTCGACAATCCCTGGTTTGACAGAGATGTTGATAGGTTGGGTCTGCGTAATGTTCCACAAATTCCCTTCAAACAATACTTGATGGACCTGAATAAGCGTCTGAAGAGGTTGTGAAGGGAGACACGGAGCAAACCGCTCGAGACAAGCCAACGTTTCCTGAAGGGTAGGGAGAAATGAGGAACGGTGATGAAGATTGAACCATGAGGGTTCCTCGAGGGACATGGTCTCCATGATGGCTTCGTCGGAAGGAAATATTTCCTTTAATGGATCTGAGGAGGCACATTCTCCAAGGCAAGGGGAATGATCGTATGAGTCAAGAGCTCCGCTTAAAGAAGCAGATTCAGCAGGAGGAGCCGATGCAGCAACGATTTCGATGTAGTTGAGCTTGGTAGGACTCAACGACATCTCCTCACCCCACGATTATATCTGGTCGATGGGGCGAAGGACCCAGGGGTCAGAGCGAACCGAAATCATACTGATGGAGGCGAGGTTGGGAGGTGGGAGTGAGAAAACACCCATAAGGGCGGGATCTTTGAAGAGCCTGGCTCCCACACTTTCAAAAGGGATGGAGGTATGCTCCATGAAAGGCACATTGCCTTCAGAAGAAGAAGTGAAGAAGGAGAGCTAGTCTATCGTGACAATTTTCCCTTGGTGAGGGAAACAGATGACACGAAAGAGGGATTAAGCCACAACGCGCATGGCATACATCCAACTCCGGCCCAGAAGGAGGTTGTAAGTAAGATTTGCGTCAACGACCTCAACTTCTACTTCAACAGTTTTCCCTTCTAAAGTAATCGGAAATCGTTGAAGAATACCATAGGGACGCGATTCTCTCCCATAAAAGGCTTCCAGCATCATGGGAGACTGGCTCAAAGTCAGAGACCCGATCGGTTTCCAACAAGCAATAGACATGATGCAAGTTGACGCGCCCTCATCAATAATTGTATGATGGATCGTTTTTGAATTGATGATGACTTGTATGAGAAAGGAGATCTGATCAGGCAACCTTGGGACATGGCTCTCGAGATCAAAGGTAATTAGATCTGAATCTGCTGGGTCGATGCCACCGATGGCCAATAGCAGGGACTTCCTCTGAGGGGGGCAGCTCTGGAGAACCTCTAAGGTGGAAATAGCCGACGAAGCCTGCGCTAAGTCCTCAACAATGCTATAGTGCTGAGCAGCACGAGCATTTGGGTTGTAAGATGATCTCCTGAGTACTCCTTTGGGAGGGGGTCAGATGGTCGTCTCAGTACTTGGTCTCTCGATATGGAGCGGACCAGAGCTGGACGAAGGAGCGCTTGAGGGAACCTCATGCTCCTTCTCGGCGGACGACGGATACTCCTTTGTTCAAGTCGTTACATGAACGGGAATGGATCCAGCCATGAAGACTTGGGAACCAAAGGGAGAAGAAGACGAAGATGGATCAGCCACCATTTGAGTCTGTTGAGAGGGGAAAGGTTCTTTCAGAACTGCAGGAATCCCAGGAGTGCCTTTCAACAAACGACTAACCTCGGACCGCCTTGGGCAGTCTTTGGTGTAGTGATCCTCATCACAGATGAGACAAGGACACTTGGGTTTGTGCTTAGCTCCTTCCTCAGATGGAGGTTTGGAGGAATCTTGTTTAGATTGCTCAGACTTATTCTTTTCTTTCCCCTTTTTCTTTCCTTTCGAGGCCTTACTCGCCGTGGTGGACTGGACGGCGCTAACCTCGGAAGTACTTCCAGAATTTGAACCACCCTGAGAAGTGTTTTCATTAGAAGCATTCGATTTTTTCTTCCCAGGGTTCGAGGATGATTTTTTGGATGACGGATTTACAGAGCCAAGAACTCCATCAACAGATGGCTTTGGTGGAGCCTTGGATGTACCGGGTCTCAGGGCATCAGGAAAATACTCATATAAAGTACTTGACTGAGAATAAACTAAGTCAAGGTACTGGGCATGCGTGATAGCTTGCTCTTTAGTCACACAGGCTCCCATAGCAATGTCCCGAGCGATCTTAGGGACAAAGGAATTTGTGAACCAATTGGTGAGGAGATGTGTCTTCCATATCAGAAGAAGCCATCGGGAATGAAACACCAATAGGAGTGGAGGGAAAATCCTCTTCGGAAGGCTCCCAAACAGGGTTCCAAAACAAATTGTAAAGCTCGTCCTCTGGAGCACGTGAGTTCAACGGTTGGACACTTGGAATAACCGGGAAAGTGTCACCACAAACCGGTGTCTCACGAGCAGCAGAAGAAGGAGATCCTTTGTCACTCGAGACGGGAGACAGGATCGATGGATCCGCCAGGATGATCAAATCAAACAAAAATCCTAGACAAGCTAACGATAAAAGACCCTACTCAAAACTAAAGCAAACAAGATCTAACAAGGTAAATGTAATCGTGGTCGAATAAATTTTTAAGACATTAGGACACAACTTGACCTTTTCATGTTTTAAGAGTCGAGAAAAGGACAAAATATGACTTAGTGCCTTCGATTATTTTAGTGAGCCCGAGGACAAATGCTCAAGGTGGCTTTTTCTTTAGGGAGTCGAAAAGGATCAAAAGTGATATCTGAGAAACTAGGGGAGGTTTACCAGGTCAATCCATAAACGCATATACACCAGCATATATTGAAGGCCAAGATTTTCCGTCGGTAGTCAATCTTCCCGATTGCTGTGTTTGGTGCTTTACGGGCTGTAAGGTGGCAGACACGATTCCTGTGGTCAAGGGTTGATTACTAGTGGAGTTCCCCATATATACGCAGCTCAGTACGTGGGGAGCACAGTGCGTACTGACCACAGTTGAGTCACACGTGGGGATCACCCAACCTTAATGTGAGAACAAAAGTGACTAGGTTAACGACGCCGAGTATGTCTCTAGCTAGACTCTAGAATGTGAGCGTTATGTTCCAATTGCGTTTTTAGTTCATTCGATATTTTAAAGTTGATCTTGAGTTAAGTTTCAGTTTTCAGGTCCTACCATATGTAATTTCTCAAAATCCCTAAATGCAATCTATATGCCAAAACATGTCATTCCATTCGATGAATGCTAATTAAAAAGAGTTAGATAGCTTTCATGCAAATGAAAAGATCACAAACAACAAAGAGTTTCTCTAATGCATCTAATGAAAATCAATAAACCTTTCTTTAAGATCACTAATCCACTAATCAAAATGAAAAGTCCTAACTTTCATTAACTGTTTCAAATCAAAAGAGATTTTCTTTTTCAATAATGGCACAATGCACTAAAGAGCTTTTGAGAAATAACACTAACAAATTCTAACCAATACACAGACAAAGAGCGAGCAGCAAAACTCTATCAAGAAGGAGAGGGAATCGAGTGCAAGACTCGGGTTGGCCCTCTTGGCTCTCCTCTCATCTATTTTCACAAAAGGAATCAATAGTAGACTTTGATTGTTTGTTTCTAAGATTGCCACCCATCTTAGTGGGAATAGCAGCGTTCGTGTGGACACTATTCCCATATAACAAGCATGGGTGATATACGATCCTCACGGTGAGTTAGTAGACCTTCAAGGTGTTTGTCTGGGTTGTACCACAAACAATGTCGCTGAATATAGTGCTGTTATTGAGTTACTGACCGAGGCTATTAACCTTGACATTCATGCATTGGTTGTGAATCTGGACTCTCAGCTTGTTGTCCACCAGCTTAATGGGCATTATTCTGTCAGAGATCATCACATTTTAAGGTTATATCTGCGTGTTAAATTGTTAGAAAGGAGTTTTGATTTTATCACATATCAACACATTCCAAGACGATTAAACACGTTAACTGATGCATTAGCCAACCATGTATTAGACAAACATTTGCATAACATGTAATCAAAACAACGTATAGAAGCATTCAAAAACACAATAATGAATCATAGGAATATGTATATATATATATATCTCATGTGGCACACCAAGGCGCTCAAAAAATAAATGTATATATCCAAATAGAGTTTGTGTTCTCCATACTTCTGAGACACATGTCTCTCAAAAAATTAGCAGGAAATAAAGCCTAGGTGTCTACTATGGTGGGTTATGCTCCCTATAACACACCACTGCTCGTGCAACTCGTCTCAACAATCGGTGCACCCTAGGTATCACCCCTACTGTATGAATCTGGAACTCTATGGGGACCTCCTCAATCCCCATGTAATCAGGGATCCTGCTGTCAGACCCTCGAGATTTTGGGCCACTGTCTCTATCGAATCGTCAGCTGGAGGAGCAAAGGCTATCTCTCTGATACCCTGTGGGTCCCTCCATGCCTTTGGAGCCAGTCCTACATGGCTCACCAGTTCCACATCTGTAAATACCATAGAGTACCTCATTAGGACGTATGCATGAAAAAAACAAAAAAACATCATAAAAAATAAAATACAAAAAATAGTGCGATCAAGTGCTTTACCGCCATCATCCCACTGCTCACTAGGGGGTAGCTGCATGTTGGGATCTCCACGAAAGTCCACCCCAGCATATGGCTAATCCTCAATGAATATTGTTTGGTGTTCCAACCACTCATGGAACAGTGTCCCCCATGACACTGGGTGTCCACCACCTCTCGTAGCATAACATGGGCCCACCGTGTGATCCTAGTCTATTACGGTTTAGGTGTGTCCAAGTCCATATCCTGCAACTGTAGTGCCGGCACCTGCTCTGGCATGAGCGGGATCAAGATGGACCTGTAGCCAAACTGTTTTGTCTCTCCTCGACGATAGTTGGTAAGTCATCTCTTCATGTTGACTGTCACTGTTTCCGCCAAGTTGAACATGGTCGGATTAAGGCATTCGAGAGCCAACCGGAGTTGGGTATTCGATGCCTCATGTTGGTCTTGGGAGCCCGCTACCCTGGTTACCATAAAGAGAACTGCACGAAGAACCACGTCTTCTACCATCGGGATTGCCACCTTCCCGCTCTTTGTTTTGTGTGCCCAGGGGCACACTCATGCCATCAACATCTCTAGAGATTCACCCCCTAGGGCGTTGGCCCTCTAGGATTGGCCTTTCACCACGATGGGACAATCCATTCAAAATATAAACGTCTCTAGCATCGAACTCAATGTCTCAGCCTCAAATTATGAATTTCCCGTCTACTGGGTTCCAAGCATGGATTATCAGCTCTAGTAAACTGGGTTGGGATCGAAGGTGCGGAGTCAGGAATAATTTTAGCAACCTGCATGCACGTAAATCATTTCGGCACCCAGCATCAGCAAAAGCTTCTTCATCGTTAAAATGATGAGTTCGTTCCTGCCAGATAAATGACATGATGCCCTGCATGATGAGAATAAATGAATTAGAACTTCGATTGTAAATTTCAATCCATAGTTTGTACAAAAATTAGTTTTGCGTCGCCATCGCGATTGTTTTTAGAACAGTCGCGATGGCGCAAAGTTGGTAGTTCATTTTTCTCGTGGTCATCGCGAGAATACATCATATTCTCGCAATGACTGGAAAACGTTACGTGTAAATTTTACTCGGTCATCGCGGACCCGAGGGGCATACTAGCGATGACCGAGCGGCGGACTCCGACTCAAAAAATCCACCTAAACTTACATGCCTAACGCTAAAATGCATGAAAAAACCATTGAAATGAAGTGCAGGAGGAAGTCTACTTACTTGGTAGAAGTTTCACGGTGAACCGTCGACGAATGAGGCCAGAATTGGCTTGAGAAAATCGCTCTGGTTGGTGCTCCAAATGCTCCAATGATAAAATGAATAGTGCAAATGGTAAAAACAAATTGAATTACCCCCCTTTTTATGGCAATTTTTTGAAATATTAAAAAAATTTCACTTTAGAATGTGGGTATTTACCATTTTTGTTGCATGGTTAATTGGAGTTTTGGTTTTTAACTATGTTTTCCACATATATTAATCATTTATGTCGAATGGGTTTTACGTTTAACATGTCTTGTGTAGAACTACAGGTCATGGGGTTACGTCATACTTCGTGTGCACTTGGTCCGTAAAGTCGTCTTTAATGCTCTTTTCCGACTTAAAAGATGAAAAGATAGCCGAGTTGTCCCTTTCAACTCATTAAATGAAATGAGAGTCAGTCTGCTTTAAGCTCTTTTCTGACCGTGTAAACATGAAAAGATTGCCGGGCTTTTTTCATTTTAGGGTCGTTATTGGTTACAAAATGGCATGGTCTCGATCGCTTTTCTACTTTTTTCGGGTCAAGATCACTAATCACGAAAAGTACTCCTTGATCGTAATGGTCAAGCGGTTCTTTCGAGTATTGTTTTATACTTTTTCAAGCTCAAGAGACACAAATTTACAAAAAAAGACCCCTATAGAGTTTTCTTTTCCATGTCTTTTTCTAACTCTCTAAACATGAAAAAGCCTTCGAGTTTTACCTATGTCGGACTCGTTAAACCCTGACGACATTGGACTTGTCACCATGAAGAGACTCAAGCTTCTCCTCCCTAGGGCTCGTTAAACTATTACTAGGTTGGATTCAACCGAAGGTCGAACTTATATTACAAGCATATGCTATCCCCTTCAAGCTTGTTTTCAAAAATAATTGGGGTACTCGCTAGCAATGGTGGGGGAAAAATTTGGAAATCATCATTGATTTTCTATGGCAGCTAGTCACTCTTGAACATCGACACTTTTGCTTCTTGTCAGGTCGAGATATCCATACATCGTCATTTGGCTTTCCGCGGGTTTGGGTTGTCATTTAGCCTCATTCCACCTGATCCATGCTATCTCCATTACGCATTTGGTCGCTTGGTACCTGAATGCTTCCACCCTCTGGAGTCGTGTCGCCGACATGTTCAAGAGTATAATCCTTCTACAGTTTACACCCTCGTTTTTCCTCTGATACTCTGTTTCATCATCTACTACTTGTTCCTTGTCTCGTGTCGTTGATAGGGGAAACATTACGACCCTCCTGCGACGGATTGTGTCCTGTCGAAATCAGCTCATTATCTAGGAGGTTGATCTAGAGATCCCTTTTGGTACCTTGGAGCTTGCATGCTTTAATGGAAATTTCTTCATGCCTGACGGTCGACTTACATCATTGGTCGTCGATTGGGTGATTCCACGAGTGTTCGACTTCAACTAATTTTTCACACTTTGTGGATTGTACTGGATAGTACCTTGAGAACTCTAGGAATTATTGGTGGTTTCTCTCCCACTTGTTAACAATTTACATCATCAACCGGTAATCAAGAGACTTTCTCTCATGCTCGATTTCAGCACCTCTATTCGCATGTTAGAATTTGTACTATGATTGGTTGGGTTCAAGACCCCGAACTCAGATTACACATGTTCGGGCTGCATGGATTGGTTCGTGATTACAAGACTCATTAATGGATGGCTGCGACCATACTTGAGTCTTCATGGATGGGTGCGACCATATCTTCATCATTATCATGGTCTCATTGGCTGGATGGCTGTGTCGATACCACAAACCTAGTTCGTATTTTTTTTGGATGGTTGCATCCATGCCTAGACTACATGTATTTCACTATCATAGATATCAGTTGTACTTGCACCTGCAGGTTCTTCTAGATGGTGTTCTAGCTCAGTCAGTTTCTTAAATCATTTCACCCCTCCCACTCTCTCAGGCTTCATACTTTAGGGGGCATCTGTTACACAATAATTTGTCACTGCCTTCACTCCTAGTGCTTCCATTGTGTCATGTGTCCAAGTCAAACATGCTCATACTTCACAAATGCTCTCTTATGCTACCAATTGACCCACTTTTACTAAGTTATTTGCCTCATTGTGGCTATGGACTTAATATACGCGCTGAACAATGGTCATAAAAAGTCCAGATGCACTGCCAGTGTGGAAGTACATATGTTTCCCACGACGGTCCAATTTCGTGCCCTGTCACGAGGTTATTTGATATCTTTGGTGATGATCTGATTGGCTACATTGCTTTCTAGCGATGTCAGCACTGAGGATCTGTTATACACCCGTGATGATCTAGATTGGGCGAATTTGTTCCAATAGTCGGCCTTCTGGATGACTCCAAGCCTGGTTGTTGGCCTAGTTTGTGTCACCCTTCCTTCCTTGGTATGGCAGTTTCGTCAATTGTGCTACCTTCCTTGGGGATAAGCTCTCTCTTCCACCTTTGATGGAGACTCCTTCTCCTATTTAAACGCTCACCTTTGCTATGATTAACTAGTTGGTAAATTCTTGGATTGAGCAGTGTTGTTAGTGCTTTTCATAGATAGCTGGTGTGGGTGTGAAAAAGTGTGAGAGTGTTGATAGCTTGTGGAAGGTTGTGAAGTGCCCTTGACTTTGTGTAAGAACTTATGAGTGAGAGAGAGAGTTTGTGTGTTGGGAGATCCATCTTCAAAGAGTGAATGCTTGAAGGACATGCTGGCTGGATCCCTCTAAGAAGGCTTGTGACATCAAGACTTCAGTTGTAAGCTTGCTCTTATTTCATTATTAATACAATCAATGATGTTTTCCTATGTCTTGTATGTAATTTACTAGATAGCTCATGACTTCTTGACCTTGTGAGTAAATAGATCATTGTTGTTTTCTAATTACGTGCTTTGTTGTATTTACTTTGCATTGTTTCAGGTTGATCACTCGTTGAGGAGAAGGAAGCGAAAGTTGGAGCAGCGCAACGGAACTCCATCGACCATTGATTGAGGTAGGCCTCTAACTTTGACTATTTAAGGAAAGCTATTGTTGATCTGTCCTTGTTTGTGAGTATACCTACTCTAGGGCTAGAGGGGTTGCCTCTGTCCGCAGAGGGAACACTTTCTTGCATCATAATGCTACTTATATTCGTAAATCCATAAAATTTTCTTTGCATCCTTCCCCTCTAAGTTGTACGAGTGGATCGCGAAGTTAGAAGATAGTCAGGGAAGATGTAGGCTCAAAAAACCTATTGTGTGGACTCCAGAGCCGGTGCGCAGACTAGAAGCATCGGAAGATAAAATCACGCGTGCTGTGAACCATTGGCTCGATCAAATTATAGGAGGACTTATCACCAAGTTCATGGTAGATACTTCAGTTAGCTAGAACGAGGTGAAATGACGCTTCCTCAAGGGACCACGAGGTAAGTACATTAAATCTTTGAACACTTGGATTAAGATGCTATTGTGTGAAAATCGAGTTATGCAAATAAATTGATGTTTGGGGCTATGCGAAGTGGGAGGATCTATAGAAACAAAGGTAGCGCAGAGACAGAAACTAGCCCCTTGATTTCACCTCCGTGAGAAAGAGAGGAAGAGCTCGCGAAGGTTTCACCAAGAAGTGCGATCAGTTTGCTAAGGCACTGAATTCTGTGCATACCACTTCCACCTACACCACTACCAGTCTCACCATCTTCACCCTTGTCTTCGCCCACACCACCTTCGCCACCACCATAGTTCAATATGGCAAGTGTAATAAAATTTCTGATGTTCAAAGGAGTAGGGAATGAAGATTCAGACCAATTTTGGTTTGTGGTAAAGGCTGTATGGGAAGTGCAGGGAGTCATCGATGACAACATAAAGAAAGCAACGCTGGTAAGCGCTCTCCAGGATTGTGCACTGACATCGTATATTGATAATTCCAATGACAATCCAAATGCAGGGATCGCGGATATCTAAGCTGCACTAAACAGGGAATTTAGCAGGTCAAAATCAGAGACACAGTCGATTATTAGATTTAAGGAAATCACGATGCTTCTAGGCGAGACCCCCTGAGAGCTGGATTAGATGTTGAAGGGTATGATTCGTGAAGCCAACTGACCTTGATGGATGGGAAACACCATGCATGGATTGTAGCGTCGCTAACGTCGCATCTAAGTACCACGTTGTCACAACAGAAGCTATCCACTCAGGTCGAGGCCTTGGAGATCGCAGTGAGATTGTACGAGACCCCGATACAAGATCCTAACCTGGGAGTCCAACATATCCACGCGCAGTTGAAAAAATTATGTCTTGAGATGCAAAGTTTGAAGCAAGACAGGACAACTTTCCCAAAAGCACGCGAGGAAGTAGGTGCATAAAGTGCAAAGGCTAGGGACATGACAAGGACCGTTGTCTAGTTTTCGCGAACTACCTGGCAGGAGGAGGGCCAATGCCATTGAGACCAAAGGCCCAAGCAGGACTGAGTGCGGTGCCTGTATTATGGTGCATGATTTGTCAGATAGCAGGGAAGCATGCTACAGATAACTGCACACTATTACAGAAGTATACGCAGATGTCCCAACAGTTGTTTTGTAATTTTTGCAGGTTAGTAGGCCACAATGAGCATATATGTAGAAGTTATGAACTGATGATGGATAAGACTCCTATCTACAGAGTTCATACTGAAACACGATCCCTCAATCAAAATGCAGGGATAGCACACACTGGATTTCAGGGGCGCGGATGAGGTTGAGGTGGAATGGGGCCAGGAAAGGGGTCGTGGACAGCTGATTTGTTACAATCACTGAGGGCCAGGGCATTATGCCCATGATTGTACAAATCCAACGAGAGCATCATGTTTATATTGTACCCAGTTTGATCATGAGGCAAAGGACTGTGCCACACTGATAGCAAGGTTGCATGATAAAGGGACACTCCAACCTCCCCCAATTCAGAACCTGAAAATGATGAGGTTTGAGCCACGCGAGGAAGACCCGAATGTAAATATCGTGCTCTGAAGTGGTATCACGATAGGAGATGACAAAAGAAAGTAGCCCGAAGAGAGTATTTGGGTTTGGAAGGCTCTAACAAAGGAACCAAAATTTGATTTGGAGCGTGCTAAGGAGACATTCATGGAAGCTAAGAAGAGCTTCACGAAGGCCTCCACTTCAGGTAGTAAAGACAAATTGGAACCATAAATGGACCAATCAATGCTCACTACCTTTCTGGAGGCATGCATGAAGCTGTTGTGTGACAACAAGGTTATGAAGGGACTCCAAGAACTCATCACTAGATGTGATGGGTTAGGAGAACCGTGCATAGTCTGAAAGCTCAGGAAGCACACAATGCGATTATGAAGAGAGCGATATTGACTGTGCAGATTGGGGAATATGAAATGGATCAAGTGATTTTGGATCTAGGATCAGACGTGAACGTCTTCCCAAAGCAGACGTGGGAGTGCATGGGCAGGCTCACTTTGCAATGGTATCCTATTCAATTGTGAATGGCGAACCAACAAAAGATCCTACTGATGGGAAGACTACAGGGAATAACAATAGATATCGAAGGTGTGAGCGCACTTGCGGATTTTGAAGTAATAGAGATTGTTGATGACAACAATCCCTATCCCGCGCTACTAGGAATAGGTTGGGCCACTGACATGAATGGAGTGATAAATCTAAAGAAGTGCAAGATGATTTTTGAGAAAAAGTCACTACGCATAGTGGGACCTTTAGACCCTGTGGAAGGATCGCACTACACAGAGCCGGTGTGCGACTGGGAAAACGACGATGATCTAAATTGTATCTAGAATATAACCATGTGAGAGTAGGAAAGGGTGAATCTAATAGTGGATGGCAGGATTTCGTGGGAGCGCGACAGCTCCTGCACCTATTCAGATGAGGAAATAGAACGATGGCAGAACTAGTTACACGAGGTAACCACGCTAAACTACAACATGACGATAAGGTCATTGCATTGCGTGACAATAGAGGTAAGATATGTTCGTATGTATGACAGGTTGTGCAAAGTGGATGATTTCCTGAACAAATTTGAAAGAGAAGTGCTGGAACAACAACAGTTCGATGCTCTGAAATGGGTACTGCACACTATGCCTGCAAGGTGGTGGGGTACGCACCAACGGAATTTTGAGGACTGGTGTGAATGAAAATGGATGATGCTCCTGTGGTTTGGAAAGCCTCAGATGCAGATGAAAGTTCGGTAGGATGGACGAAACAGCTTGCATGCCCACCTCTCCAGATAGGTACAAGCATATGGTATGCAACCTGCACGAACACACACTATCCTCCCGATAGGAAACAAGACCAACAAGTAGGAGTGGGCAAGACGATGGCACTAATGATGAAGTATGATAAGTGTTACACATCAATTTGTCACTGTCCCTGTTACCCCTCTCCCGCATCTTGGAGGACTCATTCCGGGACCCATGAGAAGTGACATGACCTGCAAACACTTACGTTACATTCCCCTAAACATGAACTTAATTTGCCTTGAAGACATCTCCTTCTTAAAACCCCTAAAAATATCCCTTTTTCCATTGGCGCGGTTCCATAGTGCATCCCTCGCGCCAATGGGGGAAATCCTCCAAAGAGGGCGCGACAGTTGGCGCTCTGTCACAGAGTCGCACTCGCGCCAACCATAATGAGTGGTGTTTTTTAACAAACCAACAGCAGACGATTCATCCTAACCAACTCCTGGACTGAATCTATCTTAAGTTGGGTGGTTTGGCTTCGGATCTCCATAGAGGGGAAGTAGTTTGCCACCTCTCATGCAAGCTTCTTTAGTGATAAAGCCAATCCCATGAATATTGTGGATGATCCCAACTCCCCCTCCTCCATCTATAAAAGCTTTTCCATTTTCCTTGGCAAGCTAGTTCTAGAGATTGAGAATTGTCAAATTGTCAAGAGCTTCATGCTGCAAGAGCCTTTTTCATTCCCATAAGGCCAAATCTAAGTAAGGAGATTCTTGTCCAAATAACCAAGGAGAGAGAGGCTTGTTCCTACTCCCGACAAGCTTTGCAAGACATGTGCTGCTGATCACCCAGCCAAAGGAGAATCCAATGTCAGAACTATGGTTGTATTCTTCTTTGTTTATCATTAATAAATGACTATTGTTATGGTTCCACTATTATTGTTCTTTGTGATAATGATGAGTTATATCCTTTCTGACTGATATATAGTTGCATATATTGGATTTTATGCTTGTGTTTGTGTCGTTCTTTGTATGTGAAGCTGTCCATTCACAAAGATCATGGGGATCGTGATCTGCCTGAGCAAGGAATGGGAGCACCACCTCTTCTACAAGCACTAGCGTTGGAATCCAGGTAGGCCCTCATCATTGGTCTTTAATTTGCAATTAGGAACTTGCGCGTTAGCATTGTATGATTGTTGCTAGACCCGGTTTGGGCTAGTAGGGGTCACCTTTGTCCGCAGAGGGGATTTACCTCCTCAACAATAAGACCAAGCACGCCAAAGATTATCTGTGTGGAAGCCTTTGACAAACTATGCGAAGTACTGAACGCACTCGACCATGTGAGACGCATTGAATAGGACCTGCACGTACCAGTGGTTCTATGGGCTTATAGGACCATGTGCAAAACCCTGACCGTGCGGGCACTTCCGATGCTGAAGTATGAAGTAGATGTTGTAATCCCTATGGAGCATGCAAAACCTAGTCCACACATAACAACACCCATAGATACAATGGTTTGCAAAGCCCAAAAAGATGGAATCACGCCCCAAAAAGATGGAATCACGCAACCGCAAGAAACAAAACACATGGGACTTGAGGAATAAATACAACAGGGAAACCTTAAACTCCAAGAACTTGAGAAAGAAAGGGTACGGTTAAGGAAGAAAAGTGCTTTGATGGATGCGGAGGTCAAGAAGTTGGAGAACGAGATAAAGGAAGAGTTTCTTGCTGAAAAAACTAGGATGGTAAGGCAAGGTGCATACGATCATACATAAAAGTTTGAGAACTATCACCGTGAATTGGTTAGTCTGATGCCTTGGCTTGGACCGCATATTGCTAAGCGTAGTGACCAGGGTAGTGCGTTGCAAATGGGGAAGTGCATGATGCCGACCACAACCATAGAAGGTGGGGGTTCTCCAAGAACCATGATGGAGGATAGGATGGAGCTCTACATGGGTGGTGTGACCACCTGATTAGCCAAGGGAAGAATAGTCTTAGCACTCCAGGTAGTTGGAAGGGAGCGCAGGACTATAAACTATTCTACTCGGGAGATGCACGTAGAAGCAAAGAGTCACACGGTCCGCGATCGCACACGAGGAGATGCACTGCCGCGCGCGTTGGCCAGAAAGTGACCGTTGAAGTCATTATTCACTATGGGATGCTCGACTTGAGGCCAAATGGAGCGAGTGGAAGGCGTTTAAGACGTGGTTTATGGGCAAGATTTGGGAAAATCTCCCACCAAGGGAGAATTAATGAACCAAAATTGGGGGAATGGTTGAATTCAAATTCAAAAAGAACTATAAAATACAAAGGGCTTCCCAAAAAATAACACTTGGTCATTTGTGAATTGAGCAGACCATTGAGTATTGAGAGCTGAGTATTGATTGAGCCCCTGAATTCACGAGTGACAGATTGTAGCACAACAACAATGACAATAACTAAGGATTGTCTGGGGATATAAGAAGTAACCACCAATGAGGTCGCGCAGTCCCTAACTGTGAAGGATGTTCTAGAAGGTGTTGGGATTATGGAAGAGATCCTAAAATCATCGCATATGCCAAGACCCAAGAAGGATAAACAAGCAATGGCTCCCGTACGCGTGTCCCCATGGAACCCGTTGTGCAAAAAACTGCCGATGGAAGAGAAGGGGAAAGTTGTCACGATGGAAATAGATGAGGAAGAAGAAGATTTGTAGGCCCTTATCATTGCAGAGGAAGAAGATGAAGGAATCGAGGTGGATACTCAGCCTAGGCACTCTGCAACAAAACTACCCACCGATGTCCCTCCATGGAAAGGGAAGGCCAAAGTCCCCAAGGACCTGGATGAGTGTTGGCTTGTATGGTCCTGATCCAGGTTCAGAGGTGATTTAGCCAAGTAAATCCCGGTACTACTGGCCCTTTCGACAATATTCCACGGAGTGCGGACTGAGGTCTCACTCGAAGTAGTATGGGAGGGGGCTAGAACTAAGTTTCCACACCCTGGGGATGTCTGATGAGATTATGGAGGTTTGCGGTTTAAACCTACGTGCACGTCGCTACGTGCACCTGTTAGTCCCTCGAAACCTATGATGTTGCTTCTCCACATCCCTACTCGAGGCGCGATCCATATTATACCCAATTTCCTTGCTATTTAATATGTTATTACCCGATTACTCAACTTATTTGTGTAAGACTTGTGATAATTAACAACATATCCAACAATCATATCAGTGCGCATGATAAATAAAACCGTATGTGTAAAGAAGGCAATACACAAGCAGATACATAGAAATTGGAATCAACTTCTCTTTCTTATTCTTCGATCAAGATTAAATACTCGACACTTCCCTGGGCACTCAGCTGTAGGGGTCCGTGCACTTAGCTGCGGACTCTACTAGGCCTCTGCGCACTCAGTTGCAGAGCCTCTCCCTACTATTATGACCTAATACACTTAGACTCTTACTCTATGCTCGAACCATGCATATTCATCTATCTCTCTGATTTGCTATCTTTACAACTTAGAGCCTCACTCTATTTATACAATCCCATGGTTCGGGCAAGCTGACATGACATTACATTACTTTACAATACTTAGGGTAGACAACCCTATGACTCATCCTATACTTCCCGCTCTGCACCCGTAATTCATGGAGTGTTACAATACATTTGACCAAAACTTGGGCTTTGAGCCCCAAAACATGTTGTGGGGGGGTTCCATGCCCAATAGGCCCCCAACACAATCATCATGAAATGTCCCGAGTCACTCTCTTGGTGCGGCGATCTTGGCATGAAGCCCCTCCAACTGGTCTCGATGGCCTGAATGTCAGCAACACACTGAGCCGCTGCCTACTATACCTGCTGCATTCTTGCTTCTAAATCATCTATGTCTGAATTGTGTCCTTACCTTGGTACTGTGTTGGGTCCCTATAATACTAGTGATTACCCCATTACTATGGTAGTTGTACCCCTTATCAATATTTTTGTGCCCCTATTGCCCCCATATTGTTATTACTGTGCCCCATAGAATCCCTCTATTGTTATTTGTGTGGCTTTATATTATTATTATTAGGTCGGCTGGGTTCTATTGTGACTCCTTAGACTCCTATATATAGAAAGGAGGTTTTGTCATTTGTATCATCCAAGAATTGTTCATTTATGTAATGTAAAGGACGTTGCCCCCTCGAAGAGGCTGAATTCTAAGGTGTTGATCTATCTTTTCTATCTTTTCTTGAGCTGGTTTCATAACAAAATGTGTGGGTGAAAGGGTTAGAAGATGCACTGAAATGTTGGGAATGATCAACCCAATTTATCGAGGAATTAATATGAACAAGACTCAGCAATATATGGTCACCAAATGCAGTAATATTAGAAATTCTAGTTACTATCCAGGGATCAAATAGAATAGTACAAGATGAAACCATATTAACAAGGGAAGCTAAACTGGGAATTTTATGAAGAGGGAGAATAAATGTTTCCATTAGGGATAAGTCTCTGAGAAATCCTATCCAAACATGTTGATAAGAGTGTGGGGATTCACCCACGAGTGGAATGTTACCAGTAGTTGAAGAATTACTAGAAAAAAAGGCAAGTTGATCGATGGCCACAAAGCCCCCGCGATGAGGGAAATAAATCATCCTAAAATAGGTTGATACCATATCTGCCATGGCATAAATCCATGTCAGACCTAGTAAGAGGTTATAATCCAAAGGTCCATCTATGACTTCAACCTCTACTGAGATTGTTTTTCCAGCTAAATCTACTTGTAATGAATTCAAAATCTCATCAGGTTTAAAACCTCTTCCATAAAAATACTTAAGAGTGGTGGGTGGTTGATTAAGTTGTGGAGAACTAATAGCTTTCCAACATGAAAGTGATAAGATACAAGTCTAGGAACCTTCATCTATGATGGTGTGTTGAATAGTCTTGCTTCAGATGATAAAATGAATCATGAATACAAATTAGGGTGGAAGTTTGGGAGTATAATTCTACTTATGTATGTGACAACAACTCAACATAATTTTCCATAAAGTTAATATTAGAGGTTTGAGCTTAATATGTGGTTGTTAATATTGTATCGTGGAGTTATTAGTATTATAAATTGTAATTTTTCAAGAGATGTTGTGTACAATAATTAATTAGGTGTGTTTTGGGTTCAAATGTCTGGGAGGATTGGAGAATTTTTAGGAGAGGAGTTGGAGTGGCCTGATCTTCAAGCTTTGCCAAGTTTACTAATAGAAAAATTCAAACAAAATTGATATTCAATCTCTCCCGCATTTACTCACTCACAAACCCAACCAAAACCAAAGATCCTTTCCCTAAATGGCATTGCAATCATGTTTAGACTATAAAACTTTGTATGAATCTTTGGAGAAAATGAAAAGGTAAAAGGGGTAAATGGAGGTGTTGATAAAGTAGATCTGATTTTGGTTGTGTTGGATTTTTTAGGGTTTCCCTATGAGTACAAAAATAATAAATGAATGCCTTTGACCTAACAATTCATGTCTCATGACTCTGGATTGAATAACAAGCATTTCAACCAAGATGTAGAGCATTTGAGGTGGTTGACTTGCATAGTCTAGAAATGCTTATGGAGAATCTAGTTTCAAGGGATATCGATGTTGTTTAGACTACTATATGTCGAATGAAGAAGGGCTCTCATTGATACCTAACATATAACAGAGTTGGTACTTTGTGTGCCAGATTCGAGTTTATTATCTTCTTTAATATCTCTCTTTCAAGTGCCATAATCTTACCATATCTTTACCATTATATTGCGTCACAATAGTATGGAATAACAGAGCTAAGCTTTGGTCGCTGGGGATGAGAGATATCACTAAGAGAGTAGAGGTCAAGGTTGAATTTTTTGTTACGACTTGCCAATTCCAACACCTTAGCTGATGGATGAAAAAAGGGTTGTCATGCATGGATTTATACACCATATCTACGATAGTCAAACTTTCGGGCCCTTTCAAACATTTAACACCAAAATTATTTTTCTTATGGCGTCGACAAGGGTAGATTGGCCTTGAAGGGTCTTTATCTTTTTATGTGAAGACTTAAAAGAGGAATTGGTTATTAGAACAATGATTTTCAATCATAGTTCGACATTTCTTCAAAGTGTTTTTGTCCTTCTCCCTGCATACCAAATTAAATTTGTTCGAGAAATGTCTGCTATCTTTCTAACACGAATGGAAAGAATAACTTCCCATAGATCTTATCAATATATTGGAGAAGGGACGTGACAAGGATAGATGCAACCAATGGTGTCATAGAAACACTTCATGGTCATTACTCACCTCTCTAATAACTTGTTATATGATCATTAGTAGCTTTAGGAAGTGCGTGGTAATACTCAACAAACCACTTCTTAAAATATCTTGTAGTGCAAGGGTTTTTCAATTGTTTTTTGTTTATAGTTCTTTCAAAATGATCAATGTAAAACATAAGCAGTCATGAATACAATTAGAGTTTTGCGGCTTTATTTAATACTTGTTGTGGAAAATTGCTTCCAATGGAGACTATTTAGCTATTTCCATGGTTTTGGTAGACACATATGAAGATTTTCACTTCATTTGGTTAATGAGATCTCCCCACGATGATGCAGTGCCTTATCCATTTTCTGGGTATATGAATGCACCTGTCCATGTTATCTATCTTGCCTTCTATGTTGTGTTGATATTCTAATAAATCTGGACTTTAAAATATGAACCAATGTTTCCTTAAATGTGTACATTTTCTTGAATATTGCAAGCACCATGTGCATTTACATATTAATCAATCATCGGCTTTGATTGCATTATACCATTCAACTATAATATGCATTTTATCTTATTCTGAAACTTATGTTTTTCTTGGATTATACCCATAACTATAAAATGTTTTTATCAAACATTCTTGAACTCATCATATACGTTTGACGTAATTTCTGAGCGAGTAATTATTACTTTAGTCTATGGATTGGATCTTGGCCTTACGCTTGTCATCTAACGGAGATTGGTCGTAGACTTTTGCAATTGCTCCTCATTAGGGTAAATTTCCCAATGTTAACCGGTGGGCTCTCCATACTTCCTCCATATTCTCTAGATGAAGAGCTATGCTCTCGGCTTTGGTAGGGTTTTCCTTTCTTTTGCTACTATAGGCACTAATTGAAACTTTTTTTTTCACCAAGCAACTTCTTATGGTGTCATTTTGCATCTAGTGATATTTACAGTAAGGCGGGGGCCTATCAAGTTTATATATATCTATATATATTGTCATGCTTCCCTTCATAATTTTGGTTCTTTCCTTTCATCTCTTTAGGCTCTTTTCTGGTAGTTTTTGCAATTTTCCTCCAAAGTTGTAGTAAATAGACAGGGTAAGCCTATGCTGACTTAGATAGGACACCCGATTGGTCCTGGAATCTCTGCTCAATGAGGGTTATAGGTAAAATGAATGGCTCATCTACTTTGTTTCCAATGAGATATTAGCGAAAAGAGTGTTGAGTTGCTCAAACTTGTATATATTGTTTAAGTGTTCCATAAGGACCATTTCCTAGGGTTGTTACCAGTCATGAGAAAAATGTTTTACTTAGAAATGCACTGCCCAACAGGCCATACTTTTACTAATAGTTGTTAATTAACCTCATGACAATCTCCTTATGTTTGTTCTAGAGCTACTTTTTAGAAAAAAGAGAAGATAACTATGGCCCTTTTTGATCCAAGACTTATAAGATTCTTAAAAATTAATAAATCATTTTCTTTTTAATTTCAAATGTGAGCTTAGGGCCAAGATTTATAATTTGCTAGAAGAATGCAGAGAGGATGAAATATTTTTTTTCTTATTTATTTTTCAACCATAGTGGTCCCCTTTTCTTTTTAAATGAAGGTAAAATCAACTTTGTAATTGTAACTTAATCTTGAGAGATTATTACAAATTTATTATATTCATTTTGTATGGTCATTTTTGCTCCCTATGTCCTTAGTTCCTTACAATAAGTAAGGTCATAGTTTGTTTCATGTTTTACCATGCAATTAATGTAAAGAGGCATTGCTTCCCCTGCATGCAATTTAAGTTTCTACCCACATATTTAAGGAGTTATATGTAGTTATATCATAAAGGGAAGGATTATTTTTAGTGTCGAGCAGTCTTTGTTTTATTTATTTTTTCTTTTTGTAAAGTCACACTAGGGTTGTGCTAAGCAGTGACACATTTGTCTCACAATGAGACACTATCCCTTCCTTTTTTATTAATTATTACTAAGTGATAACATCCTTAAGTTTTTTAAAATAAAATAAAATGTAAATACAAAGGAACAATTCTCCTACATACATTTATAATTTCCAAAGACTCTACAATGCCCTTTTAGTTTAATCACAGATTCCTGAGTGTACAAATGTTTTAAAAACTATATATTCCTTATTTATTCTGGGCTTTGCCATATTGCACCCTTCTTTTCTCATTTCTCATGTACTCTTTTTCCCCTGTACTTGCCCAGTGTTTTCTCTTCCCACAACAACAATTTCAAGATACACAATACAGGCAGAGTCATTTAGTAACTAACAAGCCATACATGATCACCATCATTTTCTAGCTACATACACACATTAATTTTCCCCTTTTTTTATTCTCCCTTAAGTCATATGCTTATAGACTTATATGAAAAACTAATTTTAGAGTGAAAAATACCTTCTCTGCCTCCTGACTTAACCCAATCTTCTTCCCTTCATAGCAGTGTTTTCATAAACTAAAGACCTTTTCAATCTTCCAATCCTAACATTCAAGAGTTTTTGCATGAGTACCTATCTCCAACTAGGGTATTAGTGGTTGTTGTCTTTCTCTTCTAGAGTAACCCCAATCAAGAGTCATAATGATGGCATTTATCTCCATCCAACATTAATCTTCTAAACTCCTTTAGTAATTCTTTGCCCATCCATTGCCTCTATTGTTCCCCCTTTCTCTTCTTTCTTTGAGCTTGCTAGCCCTCCCACAAAGAAAAGAAAGATCTAGTGGAAGTGAGGAAATGCACCCTTTTTCTCTTTCTCTTAGGGCATAACTAGTACATTAATTATTTTAAAAAGGGAAGACTTAACTCCCTCAATGGTCTTTTTCACATTTTCCCAATAAAAATATATTGTTTTTCCATTTATTTTGCTAACATAAAATATTCACACACATTACTCATATAATAATTTCCTATAATATTTACACACATCTACATTACAATATTCCAAATTTGTCAATCAAAAATATGTATATATTTTTTAATTTGTTGAGATCTATTAAAGACTCTAGTCCTAAATCACAAAGTACTTGAGTCTTTTACCAAAGATATTACAAAAAAAAATTAATTAATCATACATAACATAAAAAATAAAAAAAAAAAAAAAAATACACTATATTATTTTAAACATGAAACCCATATTACCTTAAAAAAAGAAAACACCTTTTAACAATTTATCATCCTTGAAATTTACTATTTCATAAAATAATGTAACATTTTGTTATTTCTGATAAAAAAAATAATTTAAAAAATCTGAACATTTAAAACAAAACTTGAAAACAAAATGATAATGACCTAAAATGCATATTACTTTGATGTATCATAGTGTATTAAGTGTAGTGGCAACATCCTTATAAAAAATTAATTAAAAATGAAATTTAAACATTTAAAATAGAACTTAAACACAAATTGATAATAATGTATATCACATATTATTTTAAATCCATGCTTGACTCAACTTGATTGTATGATAATGTATGAAGTGCAGTGGCAACATCCTTATACTTCCAACCTAAGCCAGTGGCACATACACAGATCATGCAATTCCTCAAATTCTGAACACATGCAAATCATCATGTAAATTTTGGTCTCCCCAATAAAAGATATCCGAAATCTACTTTGTTGCAATATTAAAAAATTGGAAATAACTTTAATATCCTGTTAAAAATTTTAAAAATCATACTCAAATACAACTAATAATTAATAAGATAAATACACAAAATAAAAATGATAAACATATTAAATATTACTACACAACAATGGTTAGAACCATCTAAACATTCAAACATTAACATTAACATGCTTTTATATTTTTTCCTGATAACGAAAATTGATATAATTGTATCAAATATCACTAGTTTTCAAGGTAAGAAAGTCCAAACCAAACACATAATACAAAATAAAAAGAATATAGTGCATTCCAAAATTCACTTGTATGTACGGATCCAGCACAGAGTTGAGCCAAGGATTTCAATAAAAAGCTTGGAACTATCCCGAAACAGAGAACCTAATTTTTCTATGTGGATTTATAAAGTGACGGGTGAATGTGAGGGATGACACCTCCACCAGAGATAGTACCTTTAATCAAAGTATCAAGTTCTTCATCCCCTCTAATGGCCAGCTGCAAATGCCTGGGGCTGATACGTTTAACCTTGAGATCTTTACTGGCATTTCCTGCCAGTTCTAAAATCTCTGCAGTAATATACTCCAGAACGCCTGCAGCATATACGGCTGCCGTAGCTCCTACTCTTACATTTGAAGATACTTTAGACTTCAACAAACGGTGGATCCGTCCCACTGGAAACTGCAATAACCAAAACATTTCAGAACGCATATTACAGGAGCCCTTTGTCAGAGTATTTGAATATAACAGAACTGATCAGACATCAATAACAACTTATACTACAAAACACTATTAGATGTATGTGACTCTTATAAATCACTTCCATGTATGTATGCACTTATCAGTCACCACACCTGCATACATATTTTTCCATACTACAGAATATATACGCGATTACCCAAAAGTAGATTCATGTATGTACGTGACTTCTCACTGGCATACCCGCCTACATATCTGTAATCATTGAATCGTTCCTTTGTTGCAACCACAAAACGTACTTCGCAACCCTTACCGTCAAATGTTCATGTCATAGTATCATTATCATCAAATAACTATCATTGTTAGACATAATCATAAAATATCAAGCAAGCATGTTATTAGCCACTATAATTATTTCATATCTATTTAATCTGAACCTCCTTCATGCTCCTTGGTGCACACATGTTTCAGATCAAACCATTCATCAATAACCCATAACTTGCAAACTTAGCACTTTCATATCCATCTCCTTATATAGCTTATTCCTTATCCAATATCTTAGGCCAATTCCTTAGTAATGTCGATGGTATTTTTTTACGAGATCAAATATTCGTTGTGGTCCTCATTACTATGGGCCAATACCATGGTATAAACCCCTAGTATTGAAAATACCATGGTGCAAAAATTGTACGCAGCTTTGCTTCACCATACCCGCATATGTTTGTGGTTTTTGTTCACATGACCCGCCTATATTTTCCTACACTTTACCTTTATCGTATTTTTGTCTCTGAACTAATATTCCTTTGCCCATCTCACCTGTAGTATCTGCATAACCATCACGTTGACATATTTATCAAGTAGGTTTCCATCAAGGACATCATTTGTCCATTCTCTATGTCACACTACATAATCATCATGTTGACATCTTTATCAAGTAGGTTTCCATCAAGGACAACACATTAGTCATAATGCCAACAATATCCCCCTTTGAACTTGATGGAAACCACTTTGGTATTTGGTCACCACTACCTGTAGATACATGTAAACACATTTGTAGACATACCAAGCTTCTCTCCAAGCATTTTTCTCCAAACACGAAGATACTCTCCTCCTTTGACATCAAGGGAAAAGGGTTGATCAATGTTGAATGAAGACTTATTTATCTCTTTGTAAAGAAGATCAGTGTAGGTCTGATCTGCGGAAATAATGACCATGCTCCCCCTGAGCATATGTTGAATCTTCTGGAAAATGAAGTACATGACTCTATGACTCAACCAAGTATGACTTTATACCCAAGGACTCATGTTACATCCATCACCCAACTCAGTGAGGTTACATATTTGACTCAACATTTCATTAAAATCACAAAACGGGATTACGCACAATTGACTTAACCCGCAATAATCCAAACATTACTAAATGTTACAATTATTACATCATGGGTCTTTACATGACCTTTACATCAAAATATAGATATGGCATTTATGACCAAAACCATGAGGTAGAAATACCATAATAGTCATCATAGAATCTTGCAACATATATAACGACATGTACATCCTCAACATCAATATGCAAGGTAAGACAATTCAATATCATCAACATGTGACCAAGTATGCAGCATCATCAGATTGCTCCGTAGAGATCTGTTATCAACTAATCCCCTTGACCTCATCAAGGTCAACTTTCTCTTTCCCTTTATAGAATGGGACAGTCCACATAAATCAAAGACATATATATCTTTTCCAACACAACCACATATATCTTCATGCATCAACAACATATGTGAGCATCATGAAGATAGGACAATGTAGCATCAATCTTTATCAACATCACCATGTGACCAAATATTTCAAGCATCAAGTAGTTATTGCAGCAGAGTATCAATAACCAACCTCTTGTCTTCATGTACCCTGTTTTTTCCTCATGTATGAAGTGTTATAATTCATAAGAAGCGATATCATTCTCTTGGCCCATTATCTTCATGCAAGAAGATTTATCACACCATAAATAGCTTCACCAATATGCAACTCAAGTAACCATCCATCATTGATAACCTATGACATAGAGATATAAATATGAACTCATCATCATCAGTCAGGCATAAGATTGTGCAATCAAGCTTCGTTTGTAACCCATCTCCTTGATCTCATATTAACAAGATCAACATGCTCTAGATATGAAGAGCCACAATCCTCAATCAACATACCCCATGTAGCATAACATATCCATGTATCATCACCATGTAACACATGTGAGAACCAAAAACAACACTATAGGCATCATCCATAACTGCACCATATGCAGCTTATGTGTCATTTAAGACATAATGGAAGTAGCATAAAAGTAGTGAGTGAAAAAATAAGGACCATAGTATGCATATCCTCTTCATGCATCTATAACCAACATCTAATACTTCATCACCATTAATTACAGAATAGTAGAATATGCGAATTCAGCAACATCTACACATCATCATGCAACAAGGAATTCTCAAGAAATTAGAATGCCAAAAATGCACCATTAGAAGCATAGTAAATTCTCCCCCTAAACCTATTCCATATATTCGCTATCAGATCTGATCATATCCATCTTCATCAATCAGTACAGCCATCAAAAGAACTAAAGCAGCAATATCATATTGCAACAACTCATAAATCATCATAAGACAATACTACTTCTAAGTAGTATCTAAGCATCAACAGATTGTAACCAACCAATGTCAGAACTAGAAAGCCAAAGAATAACTAATTGAAGCATATTAAAACTTCTCCCTGAGTTTGTCCCAGAGTTTTTTCGTCTTAGATAAACATACGCGACTGCCTAGACCAAAACATGTGCATATACGTCACTGTCCTTCATGAGATCTGCGTACAGAAAGTAAAATATTGAACTTTCATAGCCACAGCTCCCCCTGATCCTGTATTGTATGTTCTTGTTTCATTGTTACTACATCAGATGCAATATTAGTAATACAAGCAACATGAATATCAAATCAATATGGGAACCATCATCAAGACATACATATGTATAGCTCCCCCTGAGATCATACATCATTGATCCTGAGGACCTGATAATCATCTTCTGCTCCTTATGAGGTCATGTATCTCACATCACTTCAGTAGTCTTTGAATCCTTTTCATTTCTGCAAAAATTCAATTCTTTAAGCAAGTATAATTTGTCTAGATTTTTGTATCCTCTTATTATGACTTTTCCAATTTCTTCATCCATGACCTTGCATTTGGTTATGTAAACACAATTATATTTCCTTTATCCGCCATTTGACCTACACATAGAATATTCTCGTTAAGCCCTTAAACTAATAAATTATCAGCTGCTCCTCTATGTTTATTAATTTTGGCTCTAATTTTTCCCAGAACTTTTGTTGGAGCACTATTTCCAATAATAACCTTGTCATCTTGATTTTCCTGAAACTTCATCTTACTCTTGTATCCAGTCATGTGATGATGTTTATGTACCATTCATCTTCTTCTTCAAACAAGTAGAGAGAAAGACCGCACCTTATATGTTCATCTTATTTCTGCTTATTATGAGAAATGTTGGTGGATCCATCTTTTTCAGGTCCTTTGACATTAATATCCTTATCTAATTGCTTGCCATTTTGTCTGAGGTGATCCATAGATTTTTTCCTACATTCTTTTACTACATGCCCAAACTTTTACAAGCATAACATCTTATATGAGCATAGGAAGCATAATAATTTTGTTTCATATTCCTTCTATTGTAATCAGTAGCTTTGTGACCAAATATGTTGCAAGTAAAACAATATCCCTTAAAGAAGCCTGAGTACCTCGAAGCTGATGATCTTTCTATGAAGTGGTATTCACTTCAGATCGAAAAAGTATCCTTCTGTAATTGGCTGCAATGTGTCCATAATTATGACATATAAAACGTTCAACATTGTTGATCAGAGAAGAGAATTGATTAAAGTCTATATTATTGGGAGCAAGTGATTTCTTTTCAGAATTCATCTTCTTTATATGTTTATCTGGTTGACTTCTAATCTCTTTAAGAGGAATTTCAGATTTCATAATGTTATCTTTGAATATCCTTGTGCTGACCTGTGAATTAGACTCTCCTTTTACAGTTTAATGAAAACCAAGACCAGATTTAATAGGGGGAGACCTTTGACTACTCAGAATGTTATTCAAAATCTTAGTACTATCTTGAAATCTCAAGTGTTTATCCTTTTCTTCTAATTTCCCTTTTAGAATGTTTACCTCAACCTTCCTTCTTTGGTATTTCTTTTCAAGGTACTACTTTCTCATTCCTTCTTCAAACTTTCTTCCTTCTTCCATTCGCTCCTTTTAAGTTGATAATTTCTTCCTTTCGCTTCTTTGACTTTTCAAGATTTTCTTTTAAAGAGAAACTCTGCTTCAAGGGCTTCACAATACTATTTATATTCTACTACAACATTTACTAATTTAATATGATCCTTGTTATCATATGCATGCAACTTATCTTTAAGATTAATAATATTTTTCAAAGAAAGATCAAGTTTTCTTCTAAGATTAAAAACTTCCTCTATTATGTCTTCTTCTGAATCAGTAACATACTCATCTTTTGATGCATCATTATTTTCCTTAGAAATAAGGTTACCTGTTAGTTCTTCTAATGAACAAACTTCCTTTGTTCTTCCTTCATGGATTTCTTGTAGCTTATACGATACTTCCTTTGAAGTTTCATAATGCATGACTGTATTTAATGTTGAATCAGGTATGTTATAATGATATCACTTAATGCCTTACTGTTCTTTTGCATTTCTTCATCTGATGGAGGAATTGTGGTGAATCCATTGCATACTAAATTTCAAACATCACGGTTCATTAGCTTAGACTTCATATTTTCTTTCCATTACTGATAACTATCATTTCTTAGCATAGGTATGCCTTCATTGTCCATTGTTTCAAAAGATCAAGCAAGCATGTTTACTAGTCACTATAATGCTTTCAAATTTATTAAATTTGAACCTCCTTCATGCTCCTCGGTGCACATATATTGTAGATCAAACCATTCATCAATAACTCATATCTTGTGTACTTAACACTTTGATCTCCATCTCCTTCTATAGCTTAGGCTTTAACCAATACCTTAGGCCAATCCCTTAGTAATTCCGATGGTACTATTTGACAGGATCAAATATATGTTGTCACACTCATTACTATGGGCCAATACCACGGTATAAACCCCTAGTATTGAAAACACCATCGTGAGGAAATTGTACATGACTTTGCTTCACCATTCCTGCGTTTGTGCGTGACTTTTGTTCACAGGGCCCAAGTATATTTTCCTACACTTTACCTTTGTCACATTTCTGTCTTTGAACTGATATTCCTTTGTCCATCTCACATGTAGTATCTACATAAAAATCATGTTGACATCTTTATCAAGTAGGTTACCATCAAGGAAAACCTTTTTCTATTCTCTCTCTCACACTACATAATCATCAGGTTGACATCTTTATCAAGCAGGTTGCCATCAAGGACAACACACTAGTCATAATGTCAATTGGAATGTTGTCAAAGGTGACTTCTTCTTCTTCTGCAACAACTACGACAATCCTGAGCAAAGTTGGTAACCAATTTCAAGGCTAACCGCCTTGTCAGACACATACTTCAGCAAAAGGTGTGGTGGCTTCTAGGATCTGAAAACTCTAATATATTTGCCCTGAGAAAAAGAAAACCAATCTACAAATTCAAAAACGAATTCTTTGGCTTGATCGGTAGTGCAAGGTGCCTAAACTTCAAAGATCATCTGGTAGAGCATGACAAAAAAAATGCTCGGATAATTTGTCACAAACTTTGATGTAGTTGATTTCTGAACCTAGCTTGCAATAGATGTTGACAGAAGATTGATTTTGAGTGCATTTCCACTCTAGACCCAAAAACTCTATTCTAGTGTAGATTCCATCGAGCAGTTATGAGGACATAGAGAATTAAGGTTGCTCGCTTTGTGCATCCTTTTTCACCTTTGACACATTTATCTGCAATTGTTGGGCTAAGATATCTGACCAGTTGAAGATATTTCCTTCTACAACCATTGGATAAAGCATGTAAAGCCATCCTTCTTTACAGAACTCAGTGATTTTTTGCCCATACAGTTTGAAGCACATATCCATAAGATACTGCTAGACTTTCCTTAATGATTTAGTCCTATAGATTCCTTCTAGATTTTTGTGAAACTTAGTTGGTTCGTACCATCACGATTTCATCACATCTTTATATTCAAATAAAACCAAAATGTAAGCCCCTTTGAATTTAGATATTCTTAAGGCTTCGGCAGTTTGTAGCACGAGTGAAGATCATGTGGCTGAAATGTGGCAATCTCTTTCCTGCTTACACTATTAAGAATCATGTTCTTGTAGTCCAGACCCTGTAGTATCCATCCTATTTCTTTTGCACACGGTAACACTGGATATCTGCAAGAAGTTCTTCAGAACTTGGATCTCTTGATATTAAAGTAAATTTCTTTGTCTTCCAAACTTAGGGAACACTTTATCAACGAAAGGCTTATTTATCTTTTTCCATGTGATGGTGGTGGAATTTTCAATGAATCATCTAATATCTGAGATAACAGGTACTCTCAGTCTAGGACTCTCCACGAAACCTTCGGTACTGCTCTCGGTAAAATATTGTGAATTGTGCATGTCATATAGCAAGATGCAAAGGCTTGAGCCTTAGGCCCTAGAGTTATGCAATGCGTAATTAAGAAGTGAGGGCCTCTCCTATTGTGAAAGTCACATTAGCAGTGGATATAAGGTTGCATTCTACTAACTAGGAGTGTGCATGGTGAAATAGAGGGCTAGGTTGGCACAATGAGCAACTATAGTGAGCAAGGAGCTCAGCACTGCTGACTAATAATGTGTAGTGTGCAATTGAAGATAAAGGAGTCCCTATGAAGTGTGCATGTCAAATCAGTAGTGAGAAAGAAGTGAGGGCTTGTTGATTGGAAGAGAGAAATGTATAATTGAAAGAATGGAGGCAGAAATCATCTTGAAAATGACTAAGTGTTAGACAAGAAAAAGGAAAAGAATCATGCATAAATTCATATTAACAAAAGCAATCATAATTGGAATGTGAAAGGTCATGGAATTCGAAAAGACAAAAGAGAAATGACACATGCAAGGGATAAAATAAATAAAATTGAAACTTGCAATCGAAAAAGAAAGCAAAACTAGCACATGCAAAAGAAAAATTTACACATGCGAAAGTTAAAGCAAACAAAAGCGATAGTTAAGAAACTTACCTAGTAAGTGTCACAGTCGCAACAAAAAAAGCTCCTTGTGCTCAAAGAATGTGCAGAGCTCAAAGATAAAGGATGAATGTGAGAATGAGCTCGAGGGTGGGTTCCTTATATATAGTGAGCACATGCAATTTAAAATTAGGGTTTGTGAGTACCCTCTTTCATGGCGCAAAAGTCAAGGAAGTTAACTGCCACTTGTGAGTATGATAGTGGTACTTTTGTGGAGTCTGCTTCAGCTATCTTTCACAACTATGCAATCACTAACTATAGAGGATGCACTCACACTATCACTGAGAATTTCACACTGACTTTTGCTAAGACATTTGTAGCCACTATTTCTACGGATTATGCAATCACTAGTGATGGAGACTATGCAATCATTGTTCCTGGACAATACACAATCATCAAGGAATGTGATGGCTTGTTCTCATAGAGTGCACACTGGTTGTTGACAAGAAGTGTGCAGTTACTATCGATAGAAATTGTGCTTCATTCTCACTAATAAGTGTGCAATTATTTCCTTACAAAAGTGTGCATGTGAAGGGAACGACACTTAAAATCGTAAATGCATGGAAGACGACACCTAGTATTTGTAGAAAATCACTTGAACACTTAGAAAATTAAGACCATGGATGACTTAAGTAACTCAAAGTGACTATTCACATGATCAATAGGAGGCTCCAAAAGTTCAATATGGTCAAAATTTTGGAAGGGGGTGTAGCAGCTACAATGCCTTGATAGTAGTTTCTCTTGTATTAAATGTTGTAGATATTACATGTCAAAAGAACATTCCATGCCCCATCTTTCCCAAGGGCCCTTGTTGTCTTGTTACATATTTCCATAACAAATATTTCTTTTCTTGAGCATGTTGTCTTCCTACAATAAATTTTTCTAGCATTCGATGTTTCACTTGCAGCAAATGGAACACTAGTAGAGAGGGGTGAACTTGAACAAGGGAGGGGTGGGACACCAAATACTCTATTTTTCTCAACATGTTTAAAACATGAGGGCACTTGTCATGTTTTAGGATATGTGCCAAACACATGTTGAACATGTGTCATGATATGTCTCATGTTCAACATGTCGAATACAAGAAAAGCACCTTAGTGAGCATGTCTTGGTACTTAGGTTACATGACTTAAACTTGAAACATGAAACCAAAAATGGCTCCCATTGTTATTTAATCTACAAATATTAGCATTAGAAGCAAGGGCATGATGTTTGATGAGATAAATATATTTTTATTAATATACTCCCTCTGAGTACCTGCGGAAAACTCTGAATGAGCTCCCCCTTTATATATGCTCTGTGCTGAAATGTTGTCTGCAAAAAGATTTTCTACAAGAAGGAACATGACTCCATACATTATAAGTAACCTTCCTATCATCAAGACTCATAGATACATCCATCTCCCATCCAAGTGGGAATACACTAGATAGACAAAACTTATTCATCCCAGGCATAGTGGGGAAACCAAAATAGGTCGTTACATGACCCTGATATGAAAAGAAGTACATGGCATAGAGACAAGAACAACTATCAATAGAATCAACCTTCATATCAGCACACATTGATCTAATCCACTAGAAAACTCTTGAGAAATCAAACCAAGGACTTCTAAGATAATGCCAACAATGCGTCATTAGAAGAATATATGCTCCCCCTGAACCTGTGCCAGATGATCTCTGATAGACCCATTCGACCCACATAGACTGAAAAATGTACGTGTATCCACCTGCGTACAACAGACAAGATTCAACAGTAGGATGATGCATCAACAACCCCCAGATTCTGTCTGAGGTATTCAAATGTCTCCCTAGGCAATGGTTTGGTGAGTATATCAGCAACTTGTTCCTTGGAGGGAACATACTACAATTTGACCTTTTGTTCCAGCACTTGTTCTCGGAGAAAATGATACTTGATTGGTATGTGCTTAGTCTTTGAATGCATGACTGGGTTCTTTGAAATGTTGATTGCACTTGTACTATCACATAAGATGGAGGTAGGTGGAGTACAAGTGATTTTAAAATCCTGCAAAGTTTGCATCATCCAAAGGAGTTGTGTGCAACAAGATGCAGCAGCCACATATTCTGCTTCAGTTGTAGATAAAGCAATCGAACTCTATTTCTTGCTGAACCAAGATACTAATCTGGAACGCATAAAGAATGCACCACCACTAGTGCTATTTCTTTCATCCATGCTTCCAACCCAATCTGCATCTGTATAAGCATGAAGAGTGAGATCTATATCTCTAGGATACCATAGACCACAGTTTTGAGTTCATTGAAGATACTTGAGAATTCTCTTTACTACCTGAAGATGAGTTTCCTTTAGATTTGCCTGAAATATTCCAACTATTCCCATTACATGCATGATGTCTGGTCGGGTTCCTGTTAGATAGAGAAGACTACCAATCATAGATCTATATGTTGGTTGATGCACTGCTGCCAAGTCAGCATTTGCGTTGAGGCTGCATCCTGTCACCATCGGGGTACATACAGGTTTCGAATCCTCCATCCTATATTTATTCAAGATCTGCTTGAGGTACTTGGTTTGAGATAAAAATGTACCGCCTTCATTTTGTTGGATTTGTAAACCAAGAAAATATGTCAACCCTCCAATCAAGGACATTTCGAATTCTTTCTGCATCACCAAGGCAAAATTTTGACTCATAGCTTCTTCATTGCTGCCAAATATGATATCATCAACATACACAACAAGTATTAGCAATTTGTCATTTTCAATTTTTATATAAAGATTGCTATCTGTTGATCCTTTTGAAAAACCTTGTTGATGAAGGTATTTGTCTAGACGATAGTACCAAGCCCTTGGCGCCTATTTAAGACCATAGAGAGCCTTCTTAAGTCTGCATACAAGTTTTGGATCATTTCCAAGAATGAATCCATCTGGTTGTTCAATGTACACTTCTTCTTCTACGTCTCCATTCAGAAAGGCAGATTTCACATCCATTTGAAATACTTTGAATTCTTGAAAGCTAGAGAGAGCAATGAAAATTCTGATGGCCTCAATTCTAGCAACGGGAGTAAAAGTTTCTTCAAAGTCTATTCCTTCTTGTTGAGCATACCCTTTACAAACAAGTCTGGCCTTATTTCTAACAACTTCCCCATTTTCATTCAACTTGTTTTTTAATATCCATTTTGTCCCTATGACACTCTTATCTTTTGGTCTAGGAACCAACTCCCCAGTGTTGTTCTTTTCAATCTGCTCAAGTTCATCATCCATTGCCTTGACCCAACATTCATCTTTGCATGCCTCTTTTACATTTTGTGGCTCAGTGGAGGAGAGTAATGCCAAATAGCTTGAAGCTTCTGCTATTGCTCTTCTTATTTGTATACCAGCCTCTTTCTGCCCCAAAATCTGAGATTCTAGATGATTCTTCTGAACGTACCTGCTGGATGGAGTCTTTTCTTCTATCCTTATCTGTTCTTCTGGTGCCTCATTGGTATCTTCTTCTTCATCATGAATCTGATTTGATGTAGATGGATAGTCCTCTTCATCTTTGAAATCTTTAAATCTTACCTGCCTAGGAGTGTTTTCATCTTCATCAACCACTACATCAATACTTTCAACAATTTTTCCAAGCCTTTTACTGTAACACTTGTATGCTTTGTTGTGGGGAGAGTAACCGAGAAGAATGCCTTCATCTACTCTGGGTTCAAACTTGCCAAGATTTTCATCAGTATTTTTGATGTAGCATTTACTCCCAAAAATTTTGAAATAATTTACCGAAGGAGTCTCACCATACCAGAGCTCATGAGGGATTTGAGTGTTGTTCACCCGGACGTTTGTTTTGTTGAGAATAACAACTGCAGCAAATGCGGCTTCACCCCAGAAAGTTATGGGAGTTCCAGACTCATCAAGCATAGCACAAGCCATTTGTTGAACCGTTTTGTTCATCCTTTCCACTACTCCATTTTGCTAAGGAGTCTTGGCTATAGAGAATTATCTTCTTATTCCATGTTCTTCACAAAATCGAAAAATTCATTTGAGGTAAACTCCCCATCTCTATCAGATCTGAGGCATTTATTTTTGTGATCTAATTCGTTTTCAACCAAAGCTTTGAAGGATTTGAATTTTTCGAAGGCTTCATCTTTATGCTTCATAAGTCCTATCCAGACCATCCTTGAATAGTCGTCACTGAATAATATAAAGTATTCTTCTCCCCGAGGTGACATTTTCCTAGACGGACCACATACATCAGTATGGACAAGCTCAAGTGGCCTACTAGCTAATCCTTCCTTCTCAGGGAAGTTAGTTCTGGTTTGCTTACCAAACTGACATGACTTGCATATTGTATTGTCTGGAATTTTGATGTCTAGAAGACCACGAACTGCCTAGTATTTGCATGCTTTCCTTATTTGTGAGAAGCTTAGGTGCCCCAATCTCCGGTGCCATAGCCAGTGTTCATCATTCTTACTTAGATAGCATTGATGCTGTCCTTCTTTGAATATATATAAATTATTTGGAGTTCTGATGCCTTTGATCACTATTTCTCCTATATCAAGATCACAAACACTACATCCATTTATCAAAATATTACCTCAGTTCCTTGATCGCACATCTGACTAACACTCAATAGATTATGCTTTAAGCCATCAACATACATAACATTTCCAGCTTTGACCTTTTCTTTCAACAGAACAGAACCTTTACCTTTTATGAGCGCAGGGGTGTCATTTCCAAATGAGACCTTCTTCTCCTTTTCTAAGGCACTATACGACTGAAGTTTTTCCTTATCACCCGTCATATGTTTTGAACATCCACTGTCGATGTACCATTGATTTTCCCGCCCTTCCGCATATAAGGCTATACCACATCTTTCTGGTTGCAGTTCTTTCATTCTCCATGTTTTGGCACTTGAGGCTTGTTCCTTCTGAGATGTTTGCCGAAACCTGCTCCTGCATTTAGAATCTTCATGACCAAAGTTGTTACAAATAGAGCATTCAATTACGTTTTCAAGGGCAGAAAAGTTATTGTAGGTCCTTTTTGTGATTCCAGTCATGCTTCTTTGTTTCTGAGCTTCTCTAGTCATGATTGTCTTATAGGCAACACATTGAGCTGCTTTGTGACCAAAGTTATAACAAGAGAAACATTGGCCATTGAAGAAACTCCTGTGGTTATCATATCTATCAGCCAGATGATTGTAGTTTCTATTGACATCCATTCTTGAGGAAAATTGAGAAAGTTTTACCCGTGGCTGGTTGTAGCTTCTGTTCATCCTTAAAGTAGATTGCCCTCGATTTACCTGGTAGTCTTTGTTCATTCTTGAGGTCAATCGTCCCTGATTTACCTGGTGATATCCATTGGGCCTTTGCTCACTCCTCCTTGCTGCATCAAGATAACTTTTGGAGGTGGATGGTTTCTGTGCTTGAGATGTTTCTTCATTATATCCCAGACCTGTCTTGATTAGGGGAGAGCGTTGCACATTGATAATCTCATCTAGAGTTTCAGATCCTTTAACAAATCTAAGATTAAGAGCTTTAGTTTTCTCAATCTCTTTTCTAAGTCCCACTATTTCACATTCTAACTTTTCATGATGTTTTTCACTTTAAGCCAATTGAAATTGCAGATTATCAATAATCATATTTTTCTCTTCTAAACAAATTTTGAGTTTAGAAATCTCTTCATAAAGACCTTCTTCATCTATAGCATCCATAAAATCATCATCTTCAAAAGCCATTAAAAGCCTATAATTATTACCTCGTTCATAGTCATCATTATTTGAGAGTCCAACACTGTCTTCATGAGTGTAGTGGCTTTTCCTACTTACATTCTATTTCTTGTTCCATCTAACAGGTTCCTTACCTTTGTCAAGCTTGTCTTTCTGAGAACACTTGGCAGCATAGTGACCGACTCTTCCACAAGCAAACCATTTGAAGGGTAACTTACCTCTGAATCTTCCAGCACCCCGTTGAAGGTTCTTGACAAAATTTGATTCTTCCTCTTCTTCTGACATATGTCTAGACTCATAGTAATATCCTTTGCCTGAAGCCTTGAATGCAGCTTCTCTCCTGTCTGAAGGTCCTCCTTTTCTCATTTCGTAAGCGGTTAGAATTCCGTGTAGCTGTGATATGGTAATTTTCTGTAGATTCTCCTTTCCTTCTATTGCATAAAATTTTGATTCAAACTTAGGAGACAAAGATCTTAGAACCTTTTCAACCACAACCACCTCTTTTATTTCTTCACCCAAGTCTTTCATACAATTAACAATCTCATATATTCGTAGGAAATAGTTAGCCACACTTTTATCATTGTACATTCTGAGATTTTCATACTGAATTCTGAGGGTTTGAAGTTTTGCTCGTTTTACCTGTTCATCTCCTCCATAGCTTAGAATGATCTTGTCACATATTTCTTTTACGGTTTTATACTGCATAACCTTGATGAATTCTGATTGAGATAGACATCCTAATAGAGTATTGATAGCCTTTGCATTTGTTTCAAACTGCTTCTTCTCAGTCGGATCTATGGGAGTTGCTGATGGAAAAGTGTATCCTGTATCTATGATATCCCAGACTTCTGTACCAGGATATTGAAGATAGATAGTGACTCTTACCTTCCAATAGACAAAACGGGTCCCATCAAAAATTGGTGGCCTGATCGATGCTTCTCTGTCGTAGTTGCTCATGATGATAGATCTTCCTTCAAGCGATCAAGCTTCTTCTGAAGGACCTGCTCTGATACCAATTGTTGGAAATAATACTGAGAGGGGGGGGGTGAATCAGTATTATCAAACTCTTATCAATTTATACAAATATTTTCAGATCTGACAATTGAAAATTGTATACCTTCCATACTTATAATTTAATTTATTCTTCAGATGTTTGTCATTAATTTGTATGTGAGAACCACAGAATAATGAGCAAGAACACAAAATAGACAGTCACACCAAGGAACACAAGATGTAAGGTGGAAACCCAATGTGGGTGAAAACCACCTGCTGCAATATGCCTCTATCTTCTTTCAATTAGAAACTTCTTTTTACAATGATTTTGTACTGGTGCAATCCTTTGCCAGTACATAGGCTGCAACCTGCAGAGAGCTACAACCCTCTCTTATTTTCCAGCTTCTCCTGGAAGGGAGCTACAACCCCCTTAGCTCTTGTACTAGCTAAGATACTAGTACGTAGGTGCTGACCTACATAAGGCTACTACCTTCTCTTTCTTCCAGGGACCACGTTTCATAATTTTCAAACCGGATCCAAAAGATCAAGTACATGTGCATCACCCAATCTCCTTTAAACAAATAATTTCTCAGAATGCAGTAACCAGAAAATAGCACCAGTAACCAGACACCAATTTAAACCCAGATCTCTGTAGAAACAGATAAAAGAAAACTAAAATGAATTTCAGGAAAGGTTCACAACTTCACCGAAGGAAACCTACGGATATCCGCACTTCTTCTGTGACGAGTCTGTGCAACTCCGCACCTGCACTGTCTACTATTCAGCGCACCTTCACACTTGCTCCGTCGATTCAATTGCGCACCTCCACATTTAGACAGTTTATCAGTTCTCAACCATACCCCAGACTTTCGAAATCACATATCCGTTCATGCATCAAAGGGATCCCAACTCTTCAATAGATCTGACTTATAATGCTCTGGTTTCTCCTTGATTCAGATTCAACTATGTCTCACCAACCGATTATTAGAAATTTAGATCTTTCTCTTCTTAAGATTTTCAACACAACTGTGCTCAGCCAAATGATCTCCTTTCCTCTTTATAGGCTAGGCCTCACTCAAAACCATGGACCAAAACCATTGAGAAGCAATACCAAGGACCCAATACTTGGATTCAAATCTTTTGAATGCAATACCACGGACCAAAACCATAGGATCAAAAACTGTCTGACTAATACCATGAACCAACCATAAGATTTCCCACGTGCGTGTGCTTTTCTCTGCATGAAAGTGCGTGAACTTTTCTTTGCATGAAAGTGTGTGAAAAAAAATTGTCTGATTAATACCATGAACCAACCATAAGATTTCCCACATGCGTGCACTTTTCTCTGCATGAAAGTGCGTGAAATTTTCTCTGCATGAAAGTGCGTGAACTTTTCTCTGCATGAAAGTGCATGAACAAAAACTGTCTGACTAATACCATGAACCAACCATAAGATTTTCCACGTGCGTGCGCTTTTCTTTGCATGAAAGTGCGTGAAATTTCTCTACATGAAAGTGCGTGAACTTTAGGTTCGCACCTTTTGTGCGGGAGATTTGCGAACATATCTGCACCTTTTCAATGGTTCTCCTGCGTAACGTGCTGATGACCGCATCTTTTGATCTGTGCACCTGTGGAACTAGAAAATAACTTTGCTGCACTATAATTTATCATCTGAGATGAGTGGGTTTCCATCAAGTACAACATATGTATCATAATGCCAACAATATAATCAAAATCATTAACACCATATCCAATAAAGGTACATTTATTTGATTTTTCCTCAAGCTTTGGTCTATTTTATTTATTAATGTGAACAATGGCTTCACAACCGAAAGTCTTTAAAAATGAGTATTTTACCTTTTTACCTGTCCATGCCTCCTATGGAATACCACCATCAAAGGAACTTGAAGGCCCTTTGTTTATAAGATAAATAATAGTATTTACAACATATACCCAAAATTGTAAGGGAAATCCTACATGCAATCTCATCCACCTTGCATGCTCCATGATTTTCCTATTCATCCTTTCCGACAGACCATTTTCCTGTGGTGTTCCTGGAACTATCTTCTCTTTGAAAATTCCATGCTCTGCACAATAGTTGTCAAACTCATTTTTGTAGTATTCACCTTCATTTTCTCATTCGAGACACTTCAACTTCTTTCCTATCTCATTCTCAACCAAATATTTCCTTTTCTTGAAGGTATCAAATACATCATATTTATTCTGAATATGATAAATCTATGTTTTCCTAGTTGTATCATCAATAAAAGTAACAAAATAGTGACAGCCATTGAGAGATGATACTTGAGTAGGTCCCCATACATCTGTATGCAGAAGCTCCAATTTTTCACTCTTATTTTCCTTCCCAACTCTAATAAATATGACTATCTTTTGTTTTCCATAAACACAATTTTCACAAAAATCCAAATCAACATGCTTCAAACATGGAAACAAATTTCTTAAGTAAAGAATATGCATCCTTTTCTCACTCATGTGACCGAGCCTATGATGCCATAATTATTTATCTTCTCCTATGGAGTTTAAAGCATTAACAAAATTAGAAATACCATTGCATAAATACAACGTATTAACCTTTTCTCATTTTTCTATTACCAAGATTCCTTTAGTGACCTTCCAGGTTTTGTCTATCAATGTAGTTACGCAACCTTCACCACCTAACTGCACTATTGAAATTATATTTTTCTTTAGATCTAGAACATGCCTTAACTCCTTCAATAACCATTGGTTTCCATTCTTTTTCTTTATAAAAACCTTATCCATTCAAACAATTTTATAGGGTTTATCATCGCCTAGATGAACATGTCCAAAATATTATTGAACATAGTCATGAAAATGTTTCCTATCAGGTGTGGCATGGAATGAGGCCCCTGAACCTACCACCCAGGCATAAATAATATTATCTAATGAAAGAATCAAAGCATCATGCAACACATCACTTGTCACATTCAATTCATGATTGTTCTCTTGATGCCCATCTCCTTCTTCTCCCTTTCGAGATTTGCAGTCTTTCTTTAGGTGTCCTTTCTTCCCACATTTTTAGCACACTATCCCTAATTGGATTTGGCTCTTCCTTTTCTTGACTTACTATGATTTTTGGGCTCCTTCCTCTTCCAATTTTTCTTCCCCTAGTCTTTGTTGTCAAAGCATTACTTGATGTCTCACTGGATATTTTCCGTTGCATTTCCTAGCCAAGGATGACACGAAAAACATCATCAAAATTTAAAGTATTATATTTAGAGCCAGAGTTACTAGAAGCCTAACTAGGCCATTCCAACTTTCTGGCAATGAGCACAAAAATAACAAAGCCCTAACTTAATCATCAAAATTTACCCCTACAAAAGTTAACTAATTTGTAACTGCATTAAATTCATTTAAACGATCAACAACAGATTCACCTTTTGACATGTTCATATTAAATAGATGCTTTGTACAAAATACGTTATTTGAGGCCGAGGGTTTTTCATATAGTTTGGCCAATGCCATCATTAAACCTTCTGTTGTCATTTCCTTTGAAATGTTGAATTCCACCAACACTTCCAGACACAGATGTATTGTTTCTAGTGCCTTTCTGTCGAGAATATCCATTTCTGTGTCTGTCATACTTGTCAAATGCTAGATTTTCCACTCAATGGTAGGTGAAAATATTTAGGAAACAGATAATATTCCATCTACATCTTCCACAGGTGGTAGTTTTGGCCATTAAATTTCTTGACCCTAAACCTACCATATTTCGCCATTACTTTGACTCGAACCAAGAACCATTCTCTCCTATGAGTTTATCAGCCAAATAAACCTTCGGCTCATATACCGACTATTAGAGATTATGTAATACAACAATGGAACATATAAAATATTACAAAAACAAAAATACAGAAATGCATAGAATAATAGAGACACAAACATACGTAGCTCACCCAATTTGGGCTACGCCCACAAAGAAACAACTCATCCTTCCTTTTATATTATTCAACAAAATGAAGAGATACAACATACAGTACATCTGCTATAATTTCCTCTTCTCTCTCACATAGTCTCCTCTCTCTTTCTCGCTCAAAATAATAATACACATCCGCAATACAATTCCCTCATATAAACCAAGGGTTTTTCTTCTAGGGAAAAAACCCTAAAATAAACATAACTTCTACCATCAGATCATCCTCCTAATGAATGACCTAGATTGACTAGGAAATTACAATATTTCACAAGGGACTTTTTCATCTATTTTTAGCTTCAGATGCATTGACTCCAAACCCCTGCCAAGGCAGGTTCCATACATGCAGCAGCCCCCCTGGACCCCCCACGAAATAGTAGTGGGGGGAAAGCCCCACCACACCCGCCCTCATTCCCCCGTCGGGGATTGGGATTTAAATGCAGCTGAAACAAAAAACCTCTGAACAATCAGGAAGATAATCAGGCTCCATACCCAATACCTATGATGTTTTAGAAATAGCTTAACACTATGTTTCATTAAGGAACTATTAATTTAATAATAATATAATAAAATAATAATAGTAATATATTTGTTAATGTTATAGACAAGATAAAAAACACATTGATGTATGAGAACCCTATGATACATACATAATCTTCGAGACAATTTGGAAGTGGGAGAAATGAGTAGTCACTAGATAAATCTATAATTTATTATCAATATGAAATGAATAGGCACTTCATTGTATATATACAAATTTTAGAAAATAAGATAATCATCAAATTATTGAGTTATTCCTAAATTTGACACCTTTAGCACATAACAAAATCCTCAAAGTATTGTGTTATTGGTAAATTTTACATGATATCAAAGTTAAACATTTTCCAACAACACAACTTTTTCTATTTCACTCATGCTATTCTATGCCATGCCAATCTCTTGGTTGTCGATGACCATTCATTGGGTTTATAATATCATCCATTGGGTTTATAATATAAATTCCTTAGGTTTATTAATCACATTTTAATACATATTGTCTCGATATGAAAACCAATCATGGTCAACCATAGTCCAATGTCACCTTGTGATAGGGATTCTCTCAATATGAAAATCAACCATGGTCCACAATGGTCAACCATGCTTATTTTAGGGTTTATCATATTTATCCTAGGGTTTATATACCTTGGGTTTATAATATTAATTTCTTGTATTTAATATTATTTCCTTGGGTTTATAATCCCTTGGGGTTTTAGTATTAATCCCTTAGGTTTATAATATCAATCCAATGGGTTTATTAATCTAAGGGTTCATATTCCTAGGGTATAATATTATTCATAGGGTTTAATATAAATCCCTTGGTTTTATAATAATGGTCAACCATAATCTAATGTCACATTGTGGAAAATATTGTCTCAATATGAAAATCAACCATGGTAAACCATTGTCAGCAATTTTCAACGATTATCAATCGCAATCAATCATTGTTCAATGTCACATTGTGACAAAACTTGTCTCAATATTATAATAAATCATGGTCAAGCATGTTTAACCATGTTCCAACGTCGCATTGTGACAAAAATTCTCTCAATATGAAAATCAACCATGGTTAACCACGGTCCAACATTGCATTGTGACGAAGTTTGCCTCAGTGTGAAAATCAACCATGGTCAACCATGTTTATTTTATCATTTATAATATTTATCATATGATTTATATATCTTGGTTTATAATATTTATCTTAGGGTCTATCATAGGATTTTCTCAATATGAAAATCAATCATGGTCAAATGTTGCATTGTGAAAAAGAATGCCTCAATCTAGAAATCAATCATGGTCAAGCATGGTCCAAAGTCGCATTGTGATAAAAAATGTGTCTATGAAAATCAACCATGGTCAATGATGGTAAACCATATTTATTTTAGGGTTTATGATATTTATCTTAGGGATTATATACATTAGGTTAATAATATTGAACATTTCAGTTTAATATTATTCCCATAGGTTTATAATCCCTTGGGTTTTTAGTATTAATCCCTTGTGTTTATTAGTCCCTTAGGTTAATAATATCAATCCCTCAGGTTTATTAATCTAAGGGTTCATATTCCTAGGGTATAATATTATTCATAGGTTTTATAATATTAATCCTAGGGTTTAATATAAACCCCCTGGGTTTATAATCATGGTCAATCATGATCCAATGTCACATTATGAAAAATATTTTCTCAATATGAAATTCAACCATGTTTAACGATCGCCAACCATTGTCAACCATGGTCAATCATTGTCAACCTTGTTCCAATGTCACACTGTGACAAATATTGTCCCAATATGAAAATAAACCATGGTCAACCATCGTCAAATGTTGCATCATGGAAAATATTGTCTCAATATGAAAACCAATCATGGTCAACCATGGTCAATCATGATCAATATGAAAATCAACTTGGTCATTCATGATCAATATAAAAATCAACCATGGTCAACCATGATTCAACATAAAATTGTGACAAAGATTGTCTCAATATGAGATTCAACCATGGTTATCCATGGTCTATCATGGTAAACCATGGTTGACCATGGTCCAACGTCACATTGTGATAAATATTGTCTCAATTTTGAAATCAACCATGGTTAATCACACTCAACCATGGTTGAGAATTGTGGTCACATTGTGACGAAGATTGTCTCTTGATCCAACGCCACATTATAACAACCATGGTCCAATGTCACATTGTGACAAAGATTTTCTCAATATGAAATTCAACCATCGTGAACCATGGTCCAACACCGCGTTATGACAAAGATTGTCTCAATATTAAAATCAATCATTATCAACCATGATCAAACGTTGCATTGTGAAAAAGACTGTGTAAATATGAAAAACGACCATGGTCAACGATGATCAAACATGTTTATTTTAGGGTTTATAATATTTATATTAGGGTTTATATACCTTTTGGTTTATAATATTAAACCATTGGGTTTAATCCCTTGCATTCATAATATCAATCCCTTGGGTTTATTAATCTAAGGGTTCATATTCCTAGGGTATAATATTATTCATAGCATTTTTAATATTAATCCCAGGGTTTAATATAAATCCATTTGGTTTATAATCATGGTCAACCATGGTCAACTATTGGGATAGGGTCCCTAGGGTTTTGTAATAGATTTTGTAAAAAATGTAAAGTCTCCACCAAATGTGGATACAGAGCGAGCAATTATGTAGGAGTCAAAGGGGCTTTAGCCCCTTGGTTAGGTAAGTGATAGGTTGGTTTCGAGACTCACCCATAAGCTATGGACCATAGTATTGTAAGCAAGAATGTTATATATAGTTGAGTCATAGCGAGTCTAAGGAGTAACTAAGTCAGAGAGAAGATTGTTTTGGCAAGTGATAAGGAAGGAAAGCTCGATTTCCTATACGTAGGCGAAAGGGGAAGGAAACGAAGCAATTGAGTGCACAGGGGACCTTCATAAGTCCGTAGCTGAGTGATAAGATCCCTGCAGCTGAGTGCGTAGGGTGGAAGAAGTCTATAAACTAAACGTTGAACTCAATAAAGACTAACTTTGGGACATCTATCTTGCCTTTGAGTATTATTCTTATTTCTGTTCATGTTATCATTTATCGCTCAATGATATGTTTTCTATGGAATAATGTGTAATTTCTACGTAAACTTACGAAAACTTTAATAGTTATGCATGAACTAAGTAACTTATGTTTTCACAAAGATAAATGATGAATATGTTATGACTTCTGATAAACTGGATAGATCTACGTGAAGGCAAATCTAGGGTTACTATTTAGTGCGCGAAAGTGGATAGATCGCTTCCTTTAGGTTGATAAGGTCTGATCATAGACCTTCGTGAAGGTCTAGAATCCATTTCCTTAGATTTGCAGTAGCAGGCCATAGAAAGATATTGATCTGCGTGAAGGAAGATATGAACTACAAAGCCTTAAGATCACTTATCACATGATATTTGGATGCAGAAACTTGGTTCAAGCATCCCCCAATACTGCTTCGGGTGAGATTGAAACCTGCGTTATGCAGTTTGTTGCTGAAAGGGCCAGGATTTAGGGTTTTTTTAGTTGACACAAACAACTCTGGACTTGGGTCAGGCCCCATTAAGCCAAAAAATGGTTTTGTTGCCAAGGCCAGGATCTATCTAAGAGATGTGTGATAAATGGTTTCCTATGAAGAAAAATATTAACACGTGGATTTATTGAAATGTGCACACGTTCACATCTTAAGAGAGAAGGAGCCCTAAATTATCCAAGGAACAACTGTTGAAGATATATTTGTACATAGATGAGCCCAACACATTCTTTTGTTTCTTCCCAGATGAACTACACGAGTGGTTGTCTAAATTGGATGATAGTTTAAGGATGTGGAGGCTTGACAGTCCTATAATGTGGACTCATGAACTGGTGTGACGTCTAGGGGCATCAAAAAGAAATATCACGTGGGTTGTGGATCATTAGATTGATCACACATTGGGAAGTTTTGTGTCTTATTTCACGATCGACGGAAATATAAGCTATAGCGAAGTAGAAGGAAGGCTCTTTAAAGGACTGCGAGATAAGTATTTGAAATCATTAAAGACTGGATTAAAATGTTGTTATGTGAAAAGAGGGTGATGTAGTTACCTTGATGTTTGGGGCTACGTGAAGTGAGCTATTATTTAGAAGAAATAAAGGATCAATCTAAGAATATAGTCTGCTCATTGAACCCCCTTCAAGCGATGACGAAGGGACGGTGCTGCCTATGCCATGAATTGCAGTTCAATTAATTACATAGGGTATCCTGAGGATACCTCATCCATCCACTCCATCTCCACCTCCACCTCCACCTCATACACCTTAGCCTTCACCCCGTCCACCTCCACTTCGACCATTCATCATGGCGAACATAATGAAGATGTCAATTTTTAAAGGAGTAGGGAGCGAGGATCCTGAACAATTTTGGTTTGTCACAGGAGTTGTATGGAAAGCACAACATATTACAGATGATAACATCAAGAAAGCATAGATGGTTACAGCCTTATAGGATTGCATAATAACATGATACATCAAGTATTGCAATGATTACCCCAATGCAACATTGGCAGAGACCCAACAAGCTTTGAATAAGGAGTATAGTAAGCCTAAGTCAGAGGCGTAGTCAGTAATTGAGTTTAAGGAAATCTGACAAAAGGTAAATGAGACACCTTGGGATTTCGATCAAAGGTTGAAATTCCTAATCAAGCAGGCCAATATGATAATCACATATTCCCAGCATTGTGATTGGTATACAGTGTCGCTCTTGCCGTACTTGAGGGTTCCTTTGTTCTAGCAAAAGATAGCAATGCAAGCAAAAGCTTTGGAAATAGAGATGTGGTTGGATTCTTCACCCATATATGATTCAAACCTTGGAGTGCAACAAATTCACTCATAGATGGAAATATTGCACTTGGAATTGCAGAGTCTGAAGAAAGGATAGGAAGCCCAGCTAGAGGTGCGTGCTCAGGTCTGGTTCTTTAAGTGTAAGAGCCATGGACACGATAAGGACCATTTCCTAGTTTATAAGAACTATATTATAGGGGGAGGGCTTGGTCTCTTGAAAGCAGAGAATAATGTTGGGACAAGCGTGGGAGCTACACTATGGTGTTCTATCTGTCAAGTTACAAGACAACACACCACTAATAATTCCATTTACTACAGAAATTTGTACAAATCCCTCAACAGTTGTTTTGAAATTTCCGTAAATTTGTAGGACATGATGAACGCCATTGTAGAAGTTAAGAGCTGATGATGGATAGAACCCCTACCTACCAAATGCAAGTAGAAAACCAGCCTCATGATTAAGACGCAGGAGTAGCATGTCGAGGATTAGAAGGTTGAGGACGAGAAAGAGGCGATGAATAGGGCCGAGGGCATGGGAAGGTGATCTGCTATAACTATGGAGAAGCAGGGCACTTCACGCAAGATTGTACAAACCCCACACAACATCATGTCAGTATCGTCGACAATTTAACCATGTCATAGAAGAATGTTTGGTGCTTATGGAAAAGATGCAATGAAACAAGGTGCAACCCCAACAGCCTATGAAGAACATCCAAATGATGAGGGCAGAGCCCCGTGATGAAGATCAGAGAATAAATATAGTGTCAAAGAGTGGTATGGCAACTGGTGCAGATAAAGGTAAGAAACCTGAGGATGATGGATGGGTGTGCAAGGCTGCTAAGATGGAAGCAGACTTTTATCTTAAATGAGTTAAAGAGACCTTCATGGAAGTAAAGAAGAACTTCGTTGAGGCCTTGACCTCAGGAAGTCAGGAGAAAATTCCAGAGAATAGTGCAATGTAAGAAGTAGATCCTTCAGTACTAGCTACTTTTCTGAAGACCTGTATGAAGTTACTACGCAATCAGAAAGTGGTAGAAGGGTTGAAAAAGTTAATAGCAAGTGCGCTAATAAAGAAAATACTCCTACTGAACAATGCAATGTGAGGAAAATTGGTAAGGATAAGAAGCACACGAGGCACGAGATGAGGCTGACTGCATAGATAGGTGAATACAAAATGGACTAGGTAATCTTGGATATGTGGTTTGATGCGAACATCCTACCTAAGAAGACTTGGGAGAGAACAGGGAGACCTACACTGCAGTGGTCTCCTATTCAGTTGCGCATGGAAAATCAGCGGAAGATTATTCTGATGGGACACTTATATGGTGTAACGGTGGACATTGAAGGTGCGATCATGCTGGATGACTTTGAGGTCATTGAAATCATGGATGATAGTAACCCATACCCCGTGCTACTAGGAATTGATTAGTATTTTTATATGGACGTGGTAATCAACTTGAAGAAGCGAAAGATGAAATTTGAAAGGAAGTCGCTCAGGGTTGTAGTGCCATTAGACCCTACAAAAGGAGCGTGTTATACTGAGCATGTTCATGATCTGGATCAGATATATAAGATCATAGTGTGAGATGAAGATTGGATCAATCCTATGGCTGATGGATGAATTGCATGGGACAGGGATAGCTACTACACCTCATATTCAGATGAAGAGGTTGAACACTAGCAGAATCGGTTACATGAAGTATCTACGCTCTATTTCAATATGATGACCAAGTCACTGCCGTGTCTCTCGACTACAGTAAGAAAGATTCCGCATTATGATGGTTTAACTGATGTGGAGCGATTTTTATATGAATTTGAAAGGGAAGTACTGGAAGAAAATTTCTTCTAGGCATTGGAGTTGTTGTTGCATGCTACGCCTAACCATTGGTGGGGTACGCACAAGGAAAATTTTGCTAGATGGAAGGAATACAGGAGGATGATGAAATTAAGATTTGGATATGCTAATACTTAGATGATAGAAAAATACAGTGGGAAGGATGATTCGCGCGATTATGTAGCACGATGGACTAAGGTCTGGGGAACAGAGCCACAACCAAAATGGGTGCACATTTTCTGTCATACCTTAGATACTATTCCAATGAAATGGTATCTTCAGACGAAGCTTCGACATGGGACAATTGAATGGGAGATCTTAAGGGATAGTTTTCTATTAACTTTCATCTTTGAGGACGTGTTTGAGAGCATTGATGAAGTGCTCCAAGACATAAAAGAAGCTATATTTAGAACACCAAAGGAACTTATAGAATGGGCTCAACCGGATTGGAGTACGTAGTTGCACCATGCATTGGAGTGTTACAATGTGACTAATGAAGAAGAAGAAGAAGATCCATGAAATATTACCATCCTAGAGATAGAAGGACAGTGCAAAGTCGAAGGACCGAAGGTGGTGAACCTAGATATATCAAAACCTTTGAAAAATTGACAAGTAAACATTGGGTCTAAAGCAGAACCTATGTTCGCGAAGATAGGTGACTATCGGGATGAAGATACGGTTGATAAGGTAGCTGAGATGCTGCGTGAGTACAAAGATTTATTCCCAATGAAGTTTTCATATTTGAATGGGATCATCAGAGATTTAGGTGTTATTTAGATTACATTGAAGCCAGATGTGAAGCCTGTTAAGTAGAGGCTTGATCGGCTAAATCCAAAGTATAGGGAAAAGGTGCACCAGGAACTGGATAAGATGTTGGATGCTGATATTATTGAGCTAGTAGAGGAATCAGATTGGGTAAGCCCAATGGTGGTCTAAGAGAAGAAACAAAAACGTGTCATATATGCATGGATTTTACAAAGCTCAATTATGCATGCGTGCATGATCCGTTCCCAAAACCATTTACTGATGAAGTATTGGAGACCATTGGCAGAAAGTAGGCTTGTTCGTTCACTGATGGATTTTCAAGATATCTTCAAATAAGGATCATGTCGAAAGATCAAAGAAAGAAAAACTTTGTGATGGAGTGGGGTTTCTTTCAATATACAATCATGCCATTCAGATTGAAGAATGCACCTACAATCTTTTCCCGGGTTGTGATTGTGGCATCCAAAGAGTTTATTCATAAATTCCTCGAGGTGTATTTTGACGATTGGATTGTGTTTGGCTTGGTGAAGTGCCATGTTACGAGTCTGTGGATTATGTTGGATACATGTCGAAGGTATCAGATCACGTTGAACTTGAAGAAGTGCATATTCTGTGTGCCCTTTGGGATTTTTCTTGTTCATGTTATATGTAAGCATGGATTAGTGGTGGACCCTGCGAATTAGATTGTTTTAATTGTAAATTTTGAAGTTCTTAGGAATGTTAAACAACTTCGCGCAACATTGGGGCACATTGGGTATTACAGGATGTTTATCAAGGGATATTCTTAGATAACTTCATCGATGGAGAAATTATTGAAGAAATATGAGATGCTTTGTTGGGATGAAGATTGTTGTTACAGTTTGGACGCCTTGAAGGAAAAGATGGTGACTGTGCCTATTTTGGTGTTTCCAGACTGGAAGAAAGAGTTCCATGTGCATGTGGATGCCTCTTGTATTACGCTAGGTGCAGTATTGACATAAGAAGGTGAAGGAGAAATTGATCATTTGATAGCCTTCGCAAGAAAAAAGTTATCAAAAGCTGAGAAGAGTTACTCCACTACAGAGCACAAAGGGTTGGCGATGGTCTACACTGTAGAGTCTAAGAACTGCTTTACCTTGATACCATTTTTTGTCCATATTACTTCTTTTTTCCTATTTCTATCATCCAAATAAATGAAATAAATATAAGGTTTTGTTAAGGTAAGAACTCATATGTCCTCTTTTTCATATCTTGTCAATATGCCTTATTGTTTTATTAAATTTTGCATGAAGCTACAGAATTGACCTGATTTTGTAGCTAATCCACAGATCCCCAACTACTTCCATTGTTGAAAGGGTTCGAGTGCACCAACTTAGCAAAGGAGTATATGGGTAGATAGGGAATGATCCCCTCATAGATTTATTCTTGTTTACTCAAGCTAATCCTTCAATATGTTCGCACTACAACATGGTCAACCATGACAGTCAAACACAAGATAATGTGCTGGAACAAAGTCTGAGTTTCAAGAGATATTATCGATTTTGTTTCTCAATAGGAAATCGATGAATAAGTGATATGATTTGGTTTGATAAGGATTGTAGCAAAGATCCTTAGGCTTGAATTTCTCATGTTGTTAATTAAAAACTTTATAAGAACAATGGTCGCTCTGTGTTAAGGGTGTGCCACCGTGTGTAATTTTAAAGCATCATGTAGAAATTATTTTCTTATTACTGTAAGGATCTTGCTTCATACATTTTATGTATCATTCATTAAAGCTGATGATTGCCTCATGGAGGGCCCCTGCATGCATATAAGGTCTTTAATTCACTACAATTATATTTTCCTTTATTTCATAGATTTAATCTGTGGATGCTCTATTTTTAGGATGCAGTTCAATGGAGTTCAAGATTAAATTGATCTTTGCTTCAGTAATATTGTTTGTTTTTTACCTAGCATAACTCAATAATCTCGTTTGCTTTTTATTTAGCACAACTCAATCATTTCATTTGCTTTATACCTAGTTTAACTCAGTCATTTCATTTCATTCATATTTTGGTCGTTTCATAGCTTAGTAATCTTGTTTTTGCTTTACTTTTTCATTGAATGAAGTTGCAGTAGTCAAGAGTGACAGTCTTTCCTAGCATTTGAATTCAAGCATCTTTCATTTTCCAATTTGACAAAATAGGATCTCCTTCATATCATTCCATTATTTAATAATTAGCTTTGTTTAGCTGCAACATAAAAATCCAAAAACAATTGAAAAATAGACTAACTTAGTATATTCATTGAAAAGAGTTAAGATCATTATTTTACCATCCTACAAAGCTCAATTCAATTAGAATTAACTTTAGAGATATCATTTAGAATAATAAATTAACAAATCTTAAAAATAACACTCTAGCATAGATAGAAACATCATCTCAATATTGATTCTAGAAGTTTGACATTAATTCAGATAACAATAACACAAACACCTTAACGACATAAGTAACTTATAACACATACGATGCACTTGTACTTCATCGGTTTATCTGCCCTAGTCTATAATTTATGCTTACAATTTAATAACATTGAATTAACTAAACATTTTGGCGCCTAAGTACAAATATAAGTTTAAAAAAAATCATCAATTAAAAACATGATATGCATAGGGAAAGAGACTCTAGAGGTAGATTTGTAGGACGAGGAAGAAGCTTAATCCCCAAAAATCCACTCACTCCACCATGACTACGAAGTTCTACAACACCTACTCAAACCTGAATTCCATTCGTAGGTCAACAAAGACTTCTTGAAGTCTTAAGATCAGAAATCCAATCCAGAACTTCACATTTTCATCCATTAAATCCATAATTAAAGAAAATCCTACATCCCCAACTACAGGAGAGGTTTTTCTATCTTCCATTGGTGAACAAATTCTAGGATAAGAATTATAAATTCCCAGTGAAGAAGAGGAACACGAAACTCATTTTGACTATACATTGATAGAGGAAATAGAAGAATTAGAAGAACCTTACATTAGTTCTGAAGAATCTATCATGGTTGAATATGGAGAAGGGGAGGTACACAATGTCAATGGTGAGAAAAAAAGGATTGGAGGAGGTAGAGGTAGATGAGGAGGTGGAGATAGAAGCACATGAGGGGGTAGAGGTAGAAGAAATCAATATCCTTTTGAATTTCCTATTTTTGATGAAGATACAACCCTCACAATGAAAACTATTTCACCTTATATTCTTCATAATTTCCATGGAAAAAGGAGTGAAGAACCAAAGACATTTCTCTTTGAATTTGAAGTATTATGCAAATCATATGATTATCTGCATGATGCTCAAAATTTGAAATTGTTCCCTGCTGCCTTAAAGGATTCGACATTAAAATGGGTCATGAGTCTAAGAAAAAATTCTATAAGGACATGGGCACAAATTAAAGAAGCGTTCTTAAAGAAATATAGAGACTATTGTGTGCCTTACAACATTAAAGACAAAGTCTTCAAAATGACACAAAAAGAAGATGAGAACCATGAAGACTTAGTCAAGAGATTTGTCTATAATCTTAAAAGGGAAAAAATGGATAGTTTGGACGAGGAAAATTTGAAAGCCCTCCTACTCAAATCTATCAGAGATGAGTGGATCAATCTCCTTAACTTAACAAGAAAAGGAGATATTTCTCAACTACCATTTATAGATATCTGTGATTTATGTGTACATATCTCAAGGGGTAAATAACAAGTTGGAAAATGTCCTGGAGACTCTCGCTTATCAAGAAGCAACAAATCTACAGATGGGACAATTAGTAGGGAAGAAATAGGAATTTTGATTGATACTTTAAAGACAAATATTTTAGGGAGTCTAAGTGAACAAATTTACACCCTTAAACTACAAAAGAAGAAAAAGTATGAAAATGCCGCAATATCCATTTTCTGTCCTAGGTGTAGAAAGAAGTATGCTCTAAGAGAATGCCATTTAGACCTAAAAAACATAGAAACTTGTGCCATATGTGCAAATAACCATGATACTAAGGAATTCCCTTATTTACCAAGTCTCAAGGCTGTATTTAATGATGAAGGAATACTAGAACAAGTAAACCCTCTTTATTTTATTGCCAAAAGACCATGGCAAAATTCTCAAGAAACTCAACCACAAGGCTTTAGATCACAACAATTTGCTCAGTATTCACAAAGAATTGGAATCCATCTTGGTAGCCTTGGGATCAGCCACAATCATAAATTGGAATCAAGGATGGAAAAATCCTGATGGGGCTTATGCTCAATATCAACAATATTCACCATCCTATCCTAATTTCGACCACAATTCTCACCCCAAATTAATCAAATTCCTCAAGCTAATCAATTACCTCAAGTCCAAATTCAAAATCAAAATCCACATCTCTCCCTACCATTTTCACAAAAATCAAATCAATTACCCACTCAACCACTTCTGAATACCAATAATAAAATGTCACAATAACCTGTTTACAATGTGGAAGGGAAAAATCCTCAAACCTATGTAATAACTCCACTATATCTAAATAATGTTCAATTAAGGTCTGGAAGAGTATTCCAAAGAAGACACCCTGTTGTTATTCAAGAAGCAAGGACAAATCTTCAAAAAGATAAAAATCAATCTGAAGAAGGAGAAACCTCTCTTATCTAGAAAGAAAATAATCAAACAGAAAATGTTCCAAATACTCCTATTGTAAAACAACCCTCAGTATCCTTTAGAACACCTTTTCCTGAATGGTTGAAAGTTAATGAAGGAGTAGAAAAACAAATCACATTACCTGATTATAAGATGATGGATGAATTAAGAAATGTCTATATAGAAATTCCTTTATTGCAAGCCATAAAAGAAATACCAATCTTTGCAAAAAAAAATTAAGGAATTAAGTACTCAAAGACCAAGAAGAAAAATAAAAGACATAAAAAGAATTCAATTAGTCAGGAAATTGCAAACATCATGATGGGAAAAACAACAATACAAAAATATCTAGATCCAGGGAGCCCCATTGTGAAAATTCACATCAATGGAATTGAAATACCAAACAAACTGATTGATCTAGGAACAACCATAAACATAATGAGTAAACAAGTTATGGATTCACTTAGGCTTCCTAACCTTCAATACACACCAACATTATTACAATTAACAGACAGGTCTGTAATTAAACTTGATGGTGTGTTAGAATATTTTTGTGTATCCTTAGATTCATGGGAATATCTTGTCGATTTCATGATCTTAACACCCAAGAATAATCTATGAGGACACCCATTAATCATAGGAAGACCTTGGTTAGCCATAGTTGATGCTTTCATTGGTTTTAGATCAGGTGACATGTTTATCTCAGATGGAATTTCTACGAAGAAATTTACATTGTATCCACCTGAGAAAACAACAATAGAAATAGAGAATGAGGAATGGATAGATGATGATGATGATATACAACCTGTTTTCACTACTGAACAAGTAAGAGAGGAGGACTTGATTTTAAATCTAATGGAAAACAATGAATCTTCCTCAAATTATGACCGTAGTTGAAATGAATATCTCTCATCTAGACAAGTATCTTTGCTCTCTATGGAAAAAATTGGGAATTATTCAATAGAGATTTTTCCAAGTAAAACTTTGAACATTAATAAAAACCTCAAAGAATTACAAAAGAATCAACTAGTAGAAATTGTACAAAAACATTCTTCTGCTTATGCATGGGAATACACTGATATGAGAGGAATTAATCCTAAAACTTGCATGCATCATATCTACATTGAACAAAGTGCAAGACCAGTTAGACAACAACAATGAAGAATGAACCCAAATCTAAAAGAAATTGTTAAGGAGGAGTTACAAGAATTGCTAAATGTAAACTTCATCTATCTAATATCAGGTAGTCAGTGGGTTTCACCACTAGTAATCGTTCCTAAGAAAAATGGGAAATGGAAAGTATGTATCAATTATAGGGAATTGAATAAAGAAAAATTAAAAGACCACTTTCCACTTCCTTTCATAGATAAAATCTTGGACACATTAGCAAGGAAAAAGTATTTTTCATTTTTGGATGGCTTTAGTGGATATAACCAGATTCAGGTAGCACCTCAGGATCAAGACAAAACCACATTTACCTATCCATGGGGAACTTATGCTTACATGGTACTTCTATTTGGATTATGAAACGCTCCAGAAACATTCCAAAGAGCAGTCCTCAGAATTTTCTCTGATCTTATTCATGATTGTGTGTAAGTGTATATGGATGATTTCACAGTTTATGGAGATTCTTTTAAAGAAGAACTTGAAAATTTAGAAAAAGTTCTAATAAGATGCAAAGAAACAAATCTTTCATTAATTCATGAGAAATATTTTATGATGTTTAATGAAGGAATTGTTTAAGGTCACCATATTTCAGGAGATGGAATTAAGGTAGACTCATCTAAAGTAGAGGTCATTTCTAAACTATTAGTGCCAAAATGTCAATGATATGTTAGGAGTTTTCTTGGTTTTACTGGATATTATAGAATATTTATAGAAAACTTCACAAAAATTGCATATCCACTCTTCAAACTACTTACCAAAAACCATGAATTCAGTTGGGATCCTGATTGTATAGCTACCTTTGAAACTTTGAAAAAGAAAATATCTGAAGCACCTATCTTAAAAGGACTAATGCTGGAGCATCCAACTAAGGGCATCATGACCAGGTGTTGGTCTCCGCCAAGGTGGAAAGTTTATCAGCATTTGGTTTCTTTATGTTTAATTAGTCAAATCAGAATGTAGGGACTTGTTTCTTTTTAATTTAAGTAATAGTTAGGGAATAGTCTAGTTAGTTAGGGTCACTGTCACAACTGTCTTTCTTTTAGTCAATAATTGTTTTATAACTGTTTCTTTCATTTTAGAAAAAATACAATCATGTCAAATGTAAAATCTTGCAATGCAAGCAGAACCGAATGCATTAATAGTTATGTAACTAATAGAATAAAAACTGAAAAGTAACTATGCACAGTTCATATAACTGTGGACAAACAAGTACAAATACAAATTGTAAATCATTCTGAGGGGTTCAATATATGAGTACAATAATAGAAGGCAGAGAAAAAATTTCTTTCATTTTGAATCCATCCATTTGTAACAGTCATTGACATGTTTATCTATGTTTTTCTAGTCATTGAATAACCCATAATAAGCAGATACAGTGCATGCATATTTCTTTCATTTTCTCTTCTAAATAACGGAAAGCAGACAAGGGGAATTGCATGAGAACTCTCAGCACAAAGGCTGGAAAAAACAAAATGGAGTCCATGACCGAAAGAACTAGGCATGTTTCGAACAATTTCAATCCAGAACGAGAAAACAAATGCTGAGTAACCACATTCAGGACAGAGGTAACGAATACGAATGAATTCCATTGTAATTCCCTTCATTCCAAAAACAAAATGTTTGTATACATATCACAGAGTCCAGGTATAACCCAACGAACAACTAAAGAGCCAAACAAACCAGTAAAACCTTAGATGAGGGTTTTGGACAACCTTCAAACAGTCTTTTATAATCACTTTATAATTATAAACTTCGCGGAATCAAACAAGGTTTTGTGCCAAATAACCCATGTCGCATAGCGACGACAGAGGCATATGAGAAAACAAGTACTGGGACTATATCCCACCTAATCGACATAGACTAATCATAAAAACAAGTCGAGGCAGTGGCAGAGCCTACTGGGAAAGGACCATGGAATTCACACCAAGCGTGCCAAAGAGAAAACCCCAAAACCTGCAAAATCGAAACTAGACAACACTGTTAGCCCAACTATCAACAGAGGAAAGAAAACGAAGTTTAGAATATTGTTTACACAGTGAGGAAAGATTACCTGGAGGTCTAGCCACACAGGAAGAAAGCAAAGCCAGTGAGCCACATTCCACAATGATAACTTGAGATGGAGGAGAAAAAGTTGTTAGAATAGGAGAAAGACGAGGAGGAAAATAAATCATGGAGGAATAAGTTACCTGGAGCGAAATTGCGAGTAGGAGGAGGACACCGTAGATGTGACCTGTAGCATGCACACTATTAATCAAATCTAACCAGCAGAATTTCCTTAATAAAACAATAATAGTGGAACAAATACAAAACAAGCAACTGCACAAGAACATATTGTAGCCATTCTCTTACGTAAGCGGGCAGAACCACCATTCTGTGCCAAGGAGCTGAGCAAATCAATCACGAGAACAAGCAACAGAGCCACACCAACAAGTAGTAGAGCCCATAGCCGACGTAGGCAGAGCTTGTGGCTCATTTCCAACCATCCATAGCCAAAAATTCACATACAGACCCAAACCCTCAGCGCAACGAAGTTGCAAATGTGAAAATGAACAAATGACATGGTAAACAATGTTTTAGCGTAGACCAAGGAGTGGGAAAACGATAACAACACAGTGAGAGTTAATGCCAGCCATAAATGCCACCCAAACAAAGTCCAGAACCATCCAACAATTAACCACTAATCACCATTGTTAAGCCATAAAATCACTATTTAATTATTTACTTATTGATTAGTGCATTATTGTGCTATTGATTAACATTATTGCGTGGAACTACGGGCTGGTCCCATCAAGGACCTAATTGGAAATTTCCTTTCCATATATCACTTGATGCTTTAGATACAACCTTAGGAGATGTGTTAGGAAAAAAATACCTTACTCCTTATGCAATCTATTATAGCAGTAAAAATTCAACTTCAACAGAGCTAAATTATACTGTAACTGAGAAGGAGTTCTTAGTTGTAGTTCATGCCATTAAAAAATTTAAACATTATATAATTGGCTATGAAGATTTCATTCACACAGACCATTTTGCCATTAGATATCTAATGAATAAACCAATCACTAATGGAAGAATAACTAGATGGCTCTTATTGTTACAAGAATTCAACATCACTATTCTAGATAGACCTGGAAAACAAAATACAATTGCTGACATTTTATCTAGAATTCAGAATGATAATAATGATCAACCCGTAGAGGATAAATTTCCTGATGAATATCTTTTTGCAGTATCTACTAAATCACCTTGGTATGCAGATGTTGCTAACTATTTAGATACAAGGAAATTACCATTTCATTTGTCTCCTAGAGAAAAGAGAAGGATAGTTCACAACATCACATCTTATTCTTGGATAAATGAAGAATTATAAAAACAGGACCAGATCTCATCATCAGAAGATGTGTTTGAGAAGATGAGATACCAAAAATACTTAAAGCATGCCATGATGAACCATGTGGAGGACATTTTTCTGACAAAAGAACTGCTTATAAGGTCCTACTCTTAAGATATTATTGGCCTTCCATTTTCAAGGATACCAAGGAATATGTTAAGAGATGTGACATTTGTCAGAGAATGGGGAAACCTACACTTTCAAATGAAATACCATTACAACCTCATGTACTCATTGAACCATTTGAGAAATGGGCACTAGATTATGTCGGTCCAATCAATCCACCTTCAAAACAAAAAAAAGGTATATTCTGGTATGTTCTGATTATGTCACTAAATGGGTAGAAGCTAAAGCACTTCCTTTTGCTACTGAAAATGTCGTAGTTTCATTTCTTTTTGAGGATATTTTCACTCGTTTTGGTGTCCCAAGAGAACTTTTAATAGATCAAGGAACACAATTTACATCCAAATTTGTGCAGAAGCTTGTGGAGCAGTACAAAATCAAGCATCGAAAATCCACTCCATACCATCCACAAGCCAATGTACAAGTTGAGTCTACAAACAGGGTGACTGAAGCAATTATCACCAAGACTGTACACTTACATAGAAATGACTCGGCATAAAATCTTCTAGAAGGTTTGTGGGCTTATAGAACTACATGGAGAAGTACTATAGGACATACTCCCTTTGAAATTGTTTATGGGAAGCAGGTCTTACTTCCAATAGAGTTCCAGATCCAGACCTATAAAACAACAATCCAGTTAGATCTTGAATTATCAGAAGCACACAAGCAAAGGATGGGACAACTCAATGAGCTTGAGGAAATAAGACAAGAAGCCTTCTAGAAGACCATCCTAGTTCAGCAACAAAGATCGAGATGGCATGACAAGTACATTAAAGAAATAAAATTTCATCTAGGAGATTGGTCATTACTCTTTCATTCAAAGTTAAAAAACTTCCAAGGAAAGTTCCAAAATCACTGGCTCAGACCTTATCAAGTTGAAAATGTATTTGACAATGGTGCAGTTAGAATGACGACTATTGAGGAAGAGAAAACTCCTCTTTTAGTGAATGGATATCGACTTAGAATTTATCAGAAACCATTGACAAAAGAAGAATTTGTCAAAATTTTCCAAGACAATTCAGAATTGAAGATGGTTGAGAAGAATTCTTCTTCTTTTCCACCTTAGAAATTTTATTTTTCTCTATTAGAAATAAATAAATATATATATAATATATATATATATATATATATATATATATATATATATATATTATATATATATAGATATATATATATATATATATATAATAAAAGCAAAAATAAATAAATGTATAAACATGAAAACCAACAAGCTGTTGGCATGCTTATACAAAAAATTTAAAGTGAAAACCAACTATTGTTGGCACCTTAAATTTTCTCTTCACCATTTTTCTAAAAAAAAATCCCTTTTTCTAAGCATCCCTTTCTTCAAAAAATAAAAATAAAAAAATCTTTTAGCTACAAAATTAGTGACTTTCTACAGCTCGGACAATTTTATGCAACGTTAATAAGATTTTTGCAGCTAATCTGACAGGAACACTTGGTGGCTCAAATTGAAGAAACAATTGACTCCTTTTCAAGTGAAAATTAGCTGCAAAAGACATCAAAGGACTGTTGGGCTAATTTATTGACTAAATTAAAACAAGTATTTAATTATCAATCCGGGTTTGTAAAACTTGGAGGCAAATCCACTGTATATGGACATCAGATATAATCAAGTTTAGAAGATAAAATTTGAGAACTAAAGAAGTGCATATTACAAATATAGCCTACATTAATAATTTCAATTCACCTTGCAATGAAGGAAAGCTGAAATGGCTCTTAACTTAAGAGGTCCAATTCTTCCTCAATTATTA